>JAJPUD010030327.1:0-13244 GCA_023553655.1 Myrmecobius fasciatus
ACTACTACTACTACTACTACTACTACTACTACTACTACTACTACTACCACCACCATCACCACTATTATTCCTCCTTCCACCACCACTACTACTACAAGTTGAGCTCAGGTCCCTTCCATCTCACAGACTCACAGCTGTCAGTGGCCTCCAGTGTAACCCACACCTGTCCATAACTCCCACAGGAACGTCCCCTAAATACTCCAATCTTTCAGATCTTGAGCTCTGGCCCAGGCCATGCTCCTTATGCTTTGGGACAGGAGTCACCTGAATCCCTGACCAAGGGCTGGGAAGGACAGAAATGAGTTGAGGGCTCTGCCCAGGTTAGGACCTGCCCACCACTCAGGGCTCTTGCCTCCTGAAGACTCCAGGTCTGGACTGCCTGGCCCGGAGCCTCGGCTGAGCCTATGGAGGCAGGATGTCAGCCCCCCCCCCACCTCAATCCATCCCCCCACTCCTCCCTGACTCTGGAGGAAGCTTCCTTGGCTCTAGTATCTTGGGGTGGGAGGGATCTGCTCTCAGGCTCACTCTCTTCGGGTCTCGGGAGCCTCCCTTTCTCCCTCAGGAGACAGAGGGAGGCACAAATATGCTGGTTGCTCAGAAAATGATCACACACAGAACTCAGAGTGCCCAAACTCCAGAGCCTCTTCCCACCAGAGTTGGGAAATCTTTCCCCAAGAGCAGCCTGGAGCCTAACTGTCTAGGGAGCAAAGGTCGGGAGCTCTCCCTTTTGGGGCAGTATCCCATTCTCTCAGTTATTGGGGGAAGGTCCAGGGATGAGGGGCTGAACTAAAACTCAGTCTGGCCGAACACTGGTCCAAAAGCCAGACCTCTGGGCTCCCATGGGGGGGGAGGGGTCATTAGGATTCTTTTCCAAAAGCTGGGAAATGGGGGCAGAAACCTTCCTGGACGTCTTTCCATCATAAATAATGAAGAAACCCTTTTTTAAACCCGTAGTACCAGGAGCATCAGCACAGGATTGGCCCTGGAGAAAGTCCCATCTGTTCATTTTGTAGACTGAAAAACTAAGGTGGCCAGGGGGCTGGAGCTGTTTTGTGCCAGGATCAGCAGAGGCAGAGCACGAGGCTCCCTCTCCCCCTAGGTTTCCTCCTCCCACACTGCAGCCTCCTTCCAGTCAGCAGGCCCCATTTCAGTTTCTTCACCCACCAAACAGGGACCAGAATGTCTGGTGAATGTGCGTCTGTCCATCTACCTTTCCACTGGCCATGAGCAGAGTCTCCTGAGGAGATGAGCTGTCCAGCCACGGAACAGATGCCCTGGTGGGTGGCGAACAGAAGCTCAGTCTACCATGGAGCCACAGCCTCTGTGTCAGTAACGTAGGCAGCTTGTTCCCCCTACAAGTGTGGGCCCACTGTGACCCCTTCCCCACTGGCTGGCTCTCAGCTTGCTATCTCAGGGTTGATCACCTGTGTCATCCCTGGGTTGATCACCTGTGTCATCCCTGGGTTCACCACCTGGGTCGTCCCCGTTGATCACCTGTGTTGTCCCCATTGATCACCTGTGTCGTCCCTGGGTTCACCACCTGGGTCATCCCAGGGTTCACCACCTGGGTCGTCCCCATTGATCACCTGTGTTGTCCCTGGGTTGATCACCTGGGTCGTCCCCATTGATCACTTGTGTTGTCCCTGGGTTGATCACCGGTATCATCCCAGGGTTCACCACCTGTGTCGTCCCAGGGTTGATCACCAACCCTGGGACCTGGACCAACCCTGGCCAAGACCTCTCCCATCTCTGGAGGCGACGATCCCCTGTCTCCTGGACGCTAAGTCCCCATCACTCTGTGTCCTCTGGAAATCTCTGTGCCAAGGGGAGCCGACGGCAGCCCAGTTTCAGGAACAAGAACCTTTCCTACTGGGCTAGCTGCCGGGATTATTTCCCAAAGATCTGGTTGAATTCTCACACCAGCAATCGTCCGTCCCCTCCCACCTCATTCTGCGTATCCAATCCCAAAGCACAGCCTGGCACAGAACCCTGGGATTGACAGGAAAAGTAGTTTTCTTAAAGAAAGTCAGTGGGAAAAAATAAGCTAGCCAGGAAAAGCCCCCCTCCCCTTGTTCCTAAGGAATGACTCAAACACCTTGGTGTGGGACTGGGCTGCCTTCATGGGCTAAAGCCCCACTCTCTCAGAAATGCCCTTCCCAACCCAAAAAAAAGGCCGGGCTCCAGGCTTAGGACCCGGACAGCAAGCCGAGAGACGCCTCCCTGAGCCTGTAACAGCCTTCAGCCCTCCTGTAAACAAGGAGCTGGTGGGGACTTCTGCCTGGCCCTTTGATGTGGCCATGGAAAGGGACTCAGGGGGCAATTCTGACGTTTCTTTGGTTTTGTTTCTTGTTGGTTATCTGAATATCCAGAGGGAAAGAGAGACTGGGGCCCTGTGTGTGACCCCACCGGGAAGGGGATTACCGGGGAAAGGGCCTCAGGTAGATGAGTCTCATTTGGAGGAACGGGGATGTCTCTCTGGGAGAAGATTTCCCCATGAAGGAGGGATCCACATTGTCCTGCTTGAGCCAAGAGAGCTCTGCTCTCAGGAGCCAGGCCCAAGCCCAGTGGGTGGAAGAGTCAGAGAGGCAGGCTGAGAACAAACTTGGGTACCATCCACACGTAGAAGAGACTGCCGTTGGGAAGAAGTCAGGCCCTCCCCCATACATAGCCATGTGGAGGATGGAGGGTCCAATCCAGCCCCAGATCCTCTCACACCATCTGAACTGTGCATTTCCTATGTCTCCCGAGGTTCCAGTGGCCTTGGGGCTTGCTAGGAGCTTGCATGGTCCCAGAGAGCAGCAGGCTCCTTATTGGGCACTTCTTGGTCACTGTTTTGTTCATTATTTATTCTATACCAACAAAGAAAATACTGGGAGCAGCTGGACATGTTCAGGCAAAGAGGGAACGTAGGGTCCAGGTTTGCTCAAGGCAGGATCTTGGGAACCAGCTTCTGGGTGGGTGAATCCACACTAATGCATGCCCCTTAGAGAGCCAGCTGGCACAGTGCCACAGAGAGGAGTAGAAATGATGGGGGAAAGGTCATTTCTTCTCCAAGAGCCCAAGAAGGCTCAGCCCAGGGGGTGAAAGGGCCCCACTGCAAGGTCCCAACTTCCCAGGCTGCATGAGGGGCCAGAAGCACCGAGGGCTCATTAAACCAAAAAGAAACGATCACAAATGGTGTTACCCCAAAAGGATTTTCTCTCATTCTGGAGTGTCGGACCTTTCTTCTGTCTCCTTCACCAGCTCATCCTCCACATCATGCTCCCTAACTGGAGGCGGACCCACTTTACAATGGGCTTCCATTCATCTCTCTACACAAGCCCATAAGCTCCTTGCCCCATGCAAGTGACTCCCAGATCTGTCTGACCATGCAAGTGACTCCCAGATCTGTCTGTCCATGCAAGTGACTCCCAGATCTGTCTGTCCATGCAAGTGATTCCCAGATCTGTCCATGCAAGTGACTCCTAGATCTGTCTGACCATGCAAGTGACTCCCAGATCTCTCTGTCCATGCAAGTGACTCCCAGATCTGTCCATGCAAGTGACTCCCAGATCTGTCCATACAAGTGACTCCCAGATCTGTCTGTCCATGCAAGTGACTCCCAGATCTGTCCATGCAAGTGACTCCCAAATCTGTCCATGCAAGTGACTCCCAGATCTGTCTGTCCAGCCTCAACATTTCCCCTGAGATTCAATTGCTAGGTGCTCCTTGATCATTCCAAAATGGATGTCTTGGAGACGTCTCAAACCCAACATGTTCAGCCCATCTTTCCCTCTAACAAGACTGTCTCCTCTTCCCAAAATCCTAGTTGCTGTCAAAAGCAGCATCAGCTTTCCAATCTCTCTCGTTTACACCCTTACAGTACCAACTCCAGTAGACTTGTGATGGAGAGGGCCATCTGTATCCAGAAAAAGGCCTGTGGGGCCTGAATGTGGAGCACACATAGCAGTTTCACCTTGTGGTTGTTTGCTGGCTTCTTTCTTATTTTTCCCTTTTGCTCTGATTTTTCTTGTGCAGCACGATAATTGTGGAAATGAGTTTCAGAGAATTGCCCATGTTTAACCTATATTGGGTTACTTGCTGTCTAGGGGAGGGAGTGGGGAGAAGGGAAGGAAAAAATTGGAACACAAGCTTTTGCAAGGATGAATGTTGAAAATTATCTTTGTCTATATTTGGAAAATAAAGAGCTATTATTAATTTTTTAAAAAAAATTACCATATCCTTCTCCTAGTTCTCCCTTATCCCACATTGCCAGTCTTTCCATTTCAGGCTCTACGACGTGTCTCCCTGCTAGCTCCCTCTAAGCTGCCATCCTCATCCAGACCTCCATCACCCTTCCCTTGTATTATTGCAGCAACCCTCTGTCTGGTCTCCTTGCCTCAAGTCTCTCCCCATTCCAGTTTGTGAATAACCAACTAGTTAGATCCAGCATTGATGAAATCACTCTGTTCCAGGCACTGTGCTAAACTCTAGGGTTACAAAGTCAAGAAATCGAGATTATTTCTACAGTCAAAGAGCAAGGAAATCTATGCTTTATGATGTCATGCTTAAGAGCAAATCTAACCATAAGAATACCTAATTCAATAAATCCCAGGGCCTTCTTGTTACCTCTGACTCCTCTGTTCCCCTTTTTGGAAGGAAGAAGCAGGGAGAGGCAATCAAGTGACTTGTTCAGAGTCACAAAGCTAGTAAGAATCTGTAGCCAAATTTGAACTCAGGTCCTAGGTGATCTATCCACTGCACCACCCAGCTGTCCATGTATCTCATTTAAAACTAAATATAATCTGGCCCCATCTCATGTTTTCAGCCTCCATGGACATGACTCCCTTACTAGACACCCTGACTAGGAGCTTCAGATCTATGGGAGAGGACAAATCTCAGAGAGCTACACCTAAGGAGAACTTCATGGATATCCAATAATCAGGAGCTGAGATTCTACCATTTGGCTGTGACTGTGCCATTCTTCTGCTCCATGTGTTTGCAGGGGGGATGGTTTGTTTGTTTTGGGGGGAGGTTTGTTTCCTGTAACAATTGTCCTTACTATAGCTGTTTTCAAGATATCTTTTCCAAAACCAAATTCTGCCTGATTATCAATGGGGAGTAACACTGGTGGGGGCTCATGAACCAGAGTACTAGAAATTGCAGCAAATCTCAGTGTTACTTCCAGAGCTCTAAGAGAGAATAGGGCTTCCCTTTGGGTACCCCAGGCCCAAGAGTGCAAATCAGCCTAAGGATCCCAGAAATGCCGGACGTCCCAATAAAGGTTCTATTTCCATGCTTCAGGGGGCCAAGGTCACTGGAAGTCGGGCTATGGAGAAGTCACTACCAGAAGCAGAATGTGGCTCCCTAATACAAACTGCTGTTTGTCCTTTAAAGTCCTTTGTATTCTGACTCGAGGTGACCTGGTGAGGCTTATTTTCTCCTATTTTCCCTCTCATCCTTGACACTACAGTGAAAACAGCCTCCTTGCTAGTCTCCTCCCATTGTATTCCATCTCTCCCTCTGTGACTTCATATAGTCCTAGAATATTTTCTTTCCTGCACCGAGCCTTCCTTTGTTTAAGAAACCCGGTGTGTCCTTCTTGAACCCGGGGTAAAACACAAATATTTGTAGCTTGACATTTACCAAAGGGTTCATGGAGCCCACGGGCAGATTTCAGGGGGTCTGTGAACTTGGAATGGAAAAAAATTACATCATTATTTTGACTAAACTTTGGTTTCCTTTGTAATTTGATTTATTTTATGCATTGAAACACACCCTGAGAAGGAATCTAAGAAGATGTGCCAAAAGGATCTGCAGTTCACAAAGGGTTAAGAACGTGGTCTGGTTCCAGGCCATGTATGGCTCCATACCGAATGTTCTATTTCCCACCCCCATGACTTTACCAGGCTGCTCTCCAGGCCAGGAACCTCTCCCCATTCTCCTCTCTCAACCTCCTAGAATTTCCATCCCCCCATGCACAAGTGCTGCCTTCTCTCCTCAGTTCTCCTGATCTTCCCAATCATTAGGGCTTCTGCCTTCAAGTCGCACTATATTTATTCCATGAATATTTCAAGCACACTCATCTGGGCACACATTATTATTTTCCTCCAGTTGATGTCATCTCCTTGAAGACAATGACTTTTTCAGTTTTATCTTTGAGTCCCCAGAGATGAACACAGGGCATAATAGTATACAGTAATTGCTTAATAATTCCTTATTAAATTGGAGAAACTCATTTAGTTTGTGGTCCACCATGATGATTGTCTCTTTCTTGTGTTCATATAGTTCCTGACTTTCCCTGGGCGGATAGGTAAAGAAATTTTATTAATACACTCGGGTATATTGCAATCTGTAGTTTTGCTGAGTTTTGGGGGCACTGAGATATGTTTGAAGTTATATGGTCAGCAAGTGTTGGAGGCCTACGGTCCACGCAAACTTGTGAGGTAGAGATTAGGATAATCTAGTTTGCCTGACTACATTTATATTTTGTACAAAATGCTTTAAGATTACACAGTAAATCTGTTTTCAGCATTGTGAAGATTGCTTTTCAATGGTAATTTTGAAATAAATTTTGGTTAAGCCAGAGGTTGGTGTTAAGTGGCAGTTATTTTAAATGGACTTTCTTCTTTTATCTCTTGCTGCTGGACTTGGTTGGTAACATATAGAAATGCTCATGATTTCTGTGGATTTGTTTTGTATTCTGCAACTTTGAGAAAGTTGTGAATCATTTCTAGTCACTTTTTAGTTGATTCTCTAGGGTTCTCTAAGTATACTATCATATCCTCTGCAAAGAGTGATAATTGGGTTTCCTCATGTCCTACTCTAGTTCCTTTAAAATTGTCTCTTTAATTGCCTCATGTAAGAAGCATGCCAAAGTAAGAGCTAATCAATTAATTAGTAAACATTTATTAAGCATCTACTATGTACCCAGCACTGTTCTAAGCACTGAGGGTACCAAAACAACAACAACAACAACAACAACAAAACAAACAAACAAAAAAAACACCAAAAGACAGTATCCCTGTCTGCCAGGAACTCACTATCTAATGAAAGAAACAACATGTAAATAAATATGTAAATAAGCTGCTCATAGAATAAGAAAAAATGAACAGAGGGAGGGCACTAGACTTAAGAGGAGAAAGGGAAGACTTCCTGGAAAAGGTGGTACTTGAGTAGGGACTTGAAGGAAGCTGAGGAAGGAAAGAGAAAAAGCATGGGGGACAGCCAGAGAGAATGCCAGGAGAGCTAAATCTGGGCAGGTGGATAAGTTTGACAGTCTTTGTATTTCTTCCCGGACATCAGTGAGGCAGGCTGGCCGATGGGCACTTCCTGCTACCAAGGACTCCTTCCCAAATGGATCCTGGCTTTGATTTTGTAAAGCAGCAGGGAAGAGCCACTGGAGCATTTGGATCTGAGAACACGGAACAGGCGGACGTTCCTCATCTCCTGCCTTGCCTATGGTGTCCGGCTTCCAGCTTTTATCACCAGGAAGGAAGAAGCACATGCTCATTTGTGCTGAGTGTCCACAGCACTTACCGAATGTTCCCAGCATCCCCTAGAAGGGGGCAGCTGGCCTGAAGGGGGCCCAGCTTCCCAGCTGTCAGAACATCAGTCAGCATTCCAGGCAAAATGTCCTGTAAACCCATGGTTTTAGGTAAGGGCTCCCCCAAGACCCCTGGCTCTTCGATTTAATGAGCAGAGAGCAGAGCTTCTTCCACAGAGATCCCCCCAACTTAAATAAACAGAGCATTCCTCCGGGCTGCTTGTTTACCACAGGGTTGGACCATTTACCAAAGGCTGGAACGTTTACCTCTTGGGGAAGATGAAAGACGGGCTCTGAGCGGGTGGCAGTTATGAGGGCAGAGGAAGTAGGCTGCCTGACCTTCCAGATCAGGCTAAAAGCTTTTCAGAGGTGAGGGCTGAGGACGCCCTGGGAACGAGTTCTGGAATTAGGAGTGCTCCACTGAGCCCTGGCTCTGTCACCAATCCCTGGCAGCACTGCAGCTGAGCTGGTGGACCTGCCAGGGCTGCTTGGAGCTCACCCAGAATAAACCTCTCCCCTCATGGGTCCGGCACCCTCAGTCCAGCAGCTCTACCATCCTGGGCACAGTGCCACAGGTGCCAGACCCACCAGAGGAGTGGAGACTGGGGGACTTCTGAGATCTCTTCCAGCCCAGCCTCTCTGTGAATCCAGAAGTACATCAGTCTCCAGCCACATGAAGATAGAGGATAAGTCCAAGAAGACAGAAATTAGGAAAAAAGGAAAAAAAAAACAGAAAGGGATCTGGGCAACCCCACCTAATAGGCGGGTACCTGAAGAACAGAGTGGTGAGCTGGGGTGGATTTAGTCATGGTCACAGAGACTGTCGTGGGAGGAACAATGGGTTTGGTGCCAGAGGAACACTCTGGACTAGCATGGAACCCTGAGTGAGGAGCCGCTTCATACCTAAGCCTTCATGTTCTGATCCAGACAGCCAGACTCCTCATTCTTACTGTATATTTGTAACACACACACACACACACACACACACACACACTCATACATGGTATACTCGTGTAAGTACACTGACACACAAACACTCACAGACACATATACATAATCATACTCACATACACACATAAACACATACACACACACACACTCTCTCTCTCTCTCTCTCACACACACACACACACACACACACACACACACACACACACACACACACGTCCTAGGGTTATGGAGAGAGCACTGACTTGGGAGTCAAAGCTTCCCAGAATTCAGCCTCCCTCTCTCTTTCCCTGTAAAATGAGGGACTTGGGGTCTTCCTGCCTGGATCCCCCGAGCTTTTGGTCCTGATGGGTTGCCGGTGGAGACCCTGAGAACTTGCGGGTGATGCTTTTAAAAGTCCGGTGGGGCTGCTGTTCCAGTGGAGTCTGAGGCTGTTTTTGCCCTCGGGTCTTCCTGACCGGGGGTCCGGCGCTCCAGCGGCTGCCTCCTCCCACCCCATGATTTCTTGTGTGACAGCTCTGCGCCCAAGAATGAAATGGGGTTGAATTCACACACCTTAAAAGGAAAGCCGGCTCTGAGTTCTGGGGACACGAGGTCTCTGCCCCCGGGAGATGCTGTCCTACTGTGGGGATATGACCTGGGCAGAGAGAGACGGACAAAGGTTACGCGAAGGCCCCTAAAGTCACTTCAGGAGGACAGGGACAGCAGGGACTGGGTGGGCAGGAGGAGGTACCAAGCCCCACTTAAAGCGAGCTGAGGGTCCTGGGCTCCAGTGTGGCCCCAGCCCGGGACGGTCAACAAGGTAAGTGAGGGTGCCAAAAATTCTCAGGAAAAAATCCAGCAGCCTCCGCAGGAAACTGGGAGAACCCCCAGACCCAAGTCCTTCCCTGGAAAGCCCTTCTCTGCCCTGCTTTTCTCATCGAGCCCTCGCCAGGAAGCTGGTCAAGGCCCTCAGCAGGCCAGTCAGTATGGGGGCGCCGAGTGCCTGGACCGAGTCCTCCCTCCCTCCCTCTGCAGTTCTAGGACCACACTGAGTCTCAGTTTCCCCATCTGTCAGATAAAGACGAATGACCTCAAGTCTCTCTCGGCACTAATGATGCACCAGGTGAATTCATGGTGTCCTTAATGCAATTATGTCACCGACCACTTCTTAGGCCCTGCCATGTGCCCAGAGGTGGGCAGTGGCGGCCCCTCCCCTCACGAGACTTGCCTGCCAGCAGGATGCCATCACAATAGAGACAGAAGCAAATCCATGGCTTCAGCCTCCAGAGAAGGTGGATCAGGGGCCGGGAAGAGGAAGGGGCTGGACCAGTGGGAAGGCTGGACTCATGCTTGTGGCTCCAGCTGTCGTCTCCCTTCTTCTGCCTCACCAGGCAAAGCCCTCGGGACAGGAACCTCTTCTCTTTTGTGTTACTGTTTCCAGTGTCTGGTACAGATCCTGGCAAAACGTAGGCGCTTAATTGATGCTCAATTAATTGATTAACTGATTGAGGCTGTTCGGCCGTGACCAGGTGAGGATTTCCCCTGATTCCCTTCTCTTTGCTGGAGTGCTCAAGGGCCTAAATCTACAGAGGTAACAGCAGGGATTGGGGGGGGGGGGTTCCTTCATAAGCTTTTCCGAGGTGCTGAGAGCACCCGATGTTCTGGTCAGTTCTAGCAGCAGATCTCAGGGTTCTGTCACCAGGTTCTGGGTATCAAGTGGCAATGGCCTTCCCAGAAGGCTGAAGGGAAGATGGCGGTGACTTATACCAGCCCTTCTGGGATAGGATGAGCACGGATCTCGGGGTATGAGTCTGTGGGATCCGGGAACAGAGCAGGTGATGCTGGAAACACCTGAAGAGGCCCACTCGGCCATGGACCTGGCTGAGGAGGCCCGCTCGGCCTAGGAGGCTCAATCAGTCACAGACCTGGCTAGAGAGGCCCACTCGGCCATGGGCCTGGCTGGTGACATTCACTCCGCTGGCCTCTGGGAAGCTGGCTCCAGGGAAAACAAGGCCGGGACTAAATGAGCAGGGAAACTCAGCAGGGCTGGCGGGCCTCCTGCCTCTTCCCTCCTGGAGAGAAGAGAAAGTGCCTTTTCTCTCTGTTCCTAAAAATGAGGAGCCGCCTTCGAACGCTGCCTTGGCCACTTTTCCATGAGGATCACTAAGCTTTGTATGGCATTGTCGCTGTGCCAGCCCCTGGCTAAGCGCGTTACAAGATTTCTCTTTCTAAATCCTCACGACAAGCCGGGGAGGCAGGGGCTGTTGTGAACCCCTTTTACAGATTGTGAAACTGAGGCAAAGAGGTTCCAGCAAAGATCACTTCTATAGGGATGCTTTAGTGGAGGGATATAGACAGTCCCTCCTCGGGCTACCCGGGGCTTCTAAGCCTCTGCCAACACCAGGGTCCTGGGAAACAGAGAGGGCTGGCTCACTGACCAGCCCAGGGCAGCTCCAAGCTTGCACACAAAACCAGGCCTCCTGTCTGTGTATTCTGAGGCTGTGCAGCACAGAGCAAGGGACTCGGAGTCCAAAACCCCAAGTTCGAATTCCGCTCAGACACTGATGTGCTACGTGGTCCTGGCCAAGTCACTCCTCCTCTCATGGCCTCAGTTTCCTCATGTGTAAAATGGAAATAATAATGACATCCCAGGATTGTGGTGAGGATCAAATAAATTGACATTTGCAAAAACTAAAACCAGACAGGAAGGCCAGCTATTATGACAGAGGATAGGTTTGAGTGTGAGACCTTGAGAATCCCAGTCATTAGTCCATAAGCACATATTAGACACCTATTATGTGTCAGTCATTAGCCAATAAGTATGTAGTAGACACCTATTGTATGCCACAGAATCATTAGCCAATAAGCATTTCTTAGACACCTATTATGTGCCACAGAGTCATTACTCAATAAACATATATTAGACACCTATTATATGCCAGTCATTAGTCAATAAGCACTTCTTAGACACCTATTATGCACCACAGAGTCATTAGGCAATAAGCACATACTAGACACCTATTATATGCCAGAGTCATCAGTCAATTGGCACTTATTAGTCACCTATTATATGCCAGACCCTACCTTAAAGGAGTCCTTGCTCATTGCCTAACAGGAGACAAGATACAGACACTTTATACAAGCAGCAGATTAAGTGGGATGACTTCCTGTAGAGGGTGGGATTTTGGCTGCGACTTGAAGGAAGCCCAAGCCAGGCCAGGTAGGAGGCAGAGATGAAGAGGGACCGGATGCCCAGCACAGGGCCTAGCCATGGAGAAGGGGAACAGCTGATGAGTCCTGTGAGGGGAACATCTGGGGACCCCATGGACAAGTTATCCACCCCCCCATCCTAAGGGGAGTCCTTCAAGCACTGCTTTCTGAAATACTAAGCCTGGTGGGAATAGAGGAGCCCACTATGAGTCCCTCTTCCCTGCCAGGAGGCACTCGCCCCCTCATCTCCCATAGCCAGAAGATTCAGAAGCAGACCCTTCCTGCTGTGCCCAGGGCAGTCACTCAGGGGGCATGGTGGCACTGCTTGGAAGAGCTTCTAGGACTATGAGGGGGTCTCTTCATGAGGTCCCTTGTGAACCAGAGCTGGGAACAAAGCAGGGAGCTTTTGCTTCTCGCTCCACTCTCCGGATGTAGTCAGTCACCGTCTGCTTCCCCAAGTGCGCTAGTGGCCTCCAGGCTCTCATGACAGCTAAGGACTAGTTCTGGAAAGTCAAACACGGATGGAAAAACCTTGAATACATACTCAGCAAGGGACTGAAGCAGCTACTGTCAGCCTGACAACAGAAATAGAGAGGCCAGATGTCAGTGAGTCAATGAGCATTTATTAAGCAACTATTGTATACCAGATACTGTGCTTAAGTGCTAAGAATACAGAAAGAGGTAGGAGACTGATTCAATCCAGGAGGAGCTCTCAAGCTAGCCAGGTCTTCCTCAGGTATACATTCAAGAACAAAGAACCTAGCAAGACTCATCCAAACAAATGGCTAATGCCCACTTCTGGTGATTCACATGGGCACAGGTGATGCTGCCAGGAGACTCCTATGATGTTTTGGAAAATAAACTGAAAATCACAGTGGCACAGGTGGCATATTCTCCATTGATGCCCTTTAAAGGCAAGGGAAATAGAAGAAAATATGGATTTAAGAAGCTAGGAATATGATTTAGATTAGATTAGAACACATCTTTCTGAGTACCCAAAGTTGAAGAAATTCAGCAAGTCAAAGAACACTTGAAGAAAACAGAGGGCTATCCTGTCTCCTTGCCAACCTCATCCCACCCCTGAGACTAGCATGGGGCATTACAGTATGGGAAAACTCATGCCAGTGAGTTTTGCAGCTGGGGCTAAATAAGAAAACAAACTCCCTATCCAAGAAAACATACAGATCTCCATAACAAGATAGGTAGGGACAAACTAAGAATCATAAGTCTCCCAAAAGCACACAATAAAACCAAAGACCTGAACACCATAACAATAATAACACCAGAGAAAGACCACAGAAAATGAAAAACCCAGGGAAAGAATATGTAGATCAACTCCAGAATTTCAAACATACGGACAATAACAAAATAAACCACACTTAAAGTGATTAAATTTGTTATTTACATTGAAAAATAAGTTTTGTAAGCAATCAGGAGGAAGACCTTCAATGTTAACGGATGGAAATCTGTATTGCACAAGACTACTCTGCATCTACCAGGAAACATAGGAGACAATGGAATAATGTGTTCTTTTTTTTTTAATTTAGAGTGTTTTTTTAATTTTGCATTTTCTTTTCAA
>JAJPUD010030328.1:1563-12141 GCA_023553655.1 Myrmecobius fasciatus
GAAGAAATTGAAACTATTTCCAGTCACATGAAAAGGTGCTCCAAGTCACTATTGATCAGAGAAATGCAAATTAAGACAACTCTGAGATACCACTACACACCTGTCAGGTTGGCTAAGATGACAGGAAATGATAATGATAACTGTTGGAGGGGATGTGGGAAAACTGGGACACTGATACATTGTTGGTGGAACTGTGAATGGATCCAGCCATTCTGGAGAGCAATTTGGAGCTATGCTCAAAAAGTTATCAAACTTTGCATACCCTTTGACCCAGCAGTGTTTCTACTGGGCCTATATCCCAAAGAGATTTTAAAGGAGGGAAAGGGACCCACATGTGCAAAAATGTTTGTGGCAGCCCTTTTTGTAGTGGCAAGAAACTGGAAATTGAAAGGATGCCCATCAATTGGAGAATGGCTGAATAAATTATGGTATATGAATGTTATGGAATATTATTGTTTTGTAAGAAATGACCAACAGGAGGATTTCAGAGAGGACTGGAGAGACTTGCATGAACTGATGCTGAGTGAAATCAGCAGAACCAGGAGAACAGTATACACAGCAACAAGACTATACGATGATCAATTTTGATGGACATGGTTCTCTTCAACAATGATGTGATTCAAACCAGTTGTGCTGCGATGAAGATAGTCATATACATCCAGAGAGAGGCCTGTGGGAACTGAGAGTGAACCACAACACAGCATTTTAACGCTTTCTGTGAATATTTCCATGCATTTTGTTTTCCTTCTTAGGTTGTTTTTTCTTCTTCTCTTTCTAGATCTGATGTTTCTTGTGCAGTAAGATAACTGTATAGATATTTATACATGTATTGTATTTGTCATATAATTTATCCTATTTAGCATATATTAGATTACCTGTCATCTAGGGGTGGGGGTTGGGGGGAAGGAGGGGAAAAACTTGGGAAAAAAAGTTTTTTCAAAGGTCAATGTTGAAAAATCACTCATATGTTTTGTAAATAAAAAGCTTTATATATTAAAAAAAAAAAGAAAAAAGAAAAATCCTCACTGAGAACTCTTGGAGATCATGACACTACCAGGAGATTGGTAACAGATAACATGTTGGCCCTTTTTGATTTACAGACCAATTTTAATGAATAACTAGGAATACCTAGGGAGCAGCTAGGTGGCTCAGAGGATAGAGTGTTGCACCTGGAATCAGGAAGTCTCACCTTGAGTTGAATTCTGGCCTCAGATATTTGTTATGTGATCTTGGGAAAGTAATTCCCCTCTGTTTCCTTCAGTTTGTCATCTATAAAATGATTGGAAGAAGGAAATGACTAATCAGTCCTGTATCCTTACCAAGAAATTACCAAACAGGGTTTTGAAGTCTTACCCAACTATATAAGAGGAAACTGATAAAATATCCTTTTTAAAAAGCCAAATTGCTTAATTATGTTTTGAAATCAGTGTTCTTAAGATTCTGTTCTACTCAGAATTTCAGCCACCTACCCTGAAATTTAGCTGTGCATTGTCCTTTCTTTAGCTTCTCATTATCTAATGATAATGCTAGGCCCTTTTCACTAGGACATCATTACTATGGAGAGAACATTAAAAAGCTTAAAATTGACAGAAAAAAATATATTCACACAATTGCTAAAGAGATCTCATTTAGTGACATGAAAAATGTCTTTGAGAATGAGAATTAAATATATTTGAACTGAGTATCAAGGAAGTTTTTGTAATTATCTTTGGAAAAATTCAATAAAAACATTAACTTATATTTAAATAATCTGAATTGATATTTGACATTTTAATAAATATATTTCAATAATCATTTTAGGGGAGTTAATTAAATTATTATTAACCTATTTTTAAAATGAAGAAACAGATTGTTTTGCCAATATTCATATAAATAGTGCTTGAGGCTGGATTTGAACTCAATTCTTCTGATCAGTAAATAGCTCATGTAGAGATATTTAATTCAATGGGGAGAGGTAGTTAATTAGGCACCACATTTTTGTGGAATTTACATGATATATGTGAGAATAGCATCCTTAAAAAGTAGACATCAACCACCTCATACCTCTCAGACTGGTTAAGATGACAGGAAAACATGATAAATGTTGGAGGGGATGTGGGGAAAACTGGGACATTAATGCCTTGTTTGTGAGGTTGTGAAATGATCCAACAATTCTAGAGAGCAATCTTGAACTATGCCCAAGGAGCTATAAAAGTGTGCATATTCTTTGACCCAGCAGGGCCATTACTAAGTCTGTATCTCAAGGAAATCATAAAGGAGGGGAAAGTACCCACACGGGCAAAAATGTTTGTAGCAGCTCTTTTTCTGGTAGCAAAGAATTGTAAAATGAGTAAATGCCCATCAGTTGGAGAATGGTTGAAAAACTTGTGGTATAATGAAGGTTATGAAATATTGTTCTATAAAAATGATGAGCAAGATAATTTTAGAAAGATCTGGAAATATTTACATGAACTGCTGATGAATGAAACAAGCAGAACCAGGAATACATTGTATACAATAACAGCAAGAATGTGCAATGATCAACTATAAAAGCCTTAGTTCTTTTCAGTGGTTCAGTGACTCAAAGCAATCTAGACAGAAAATGCCATCTGCATCCAGAAAAAAGAACTAAAGAAACCGATGTAAATCAACACATGCTATGTTCACTTCTTTTTTTTTTTAATCTCTCCTGTGATTTTTCCCTTTTGCTTTGATTTTTCTCTCCATACATGATTCATAAAGCAATGTATGTTAAAAATAAAAAAGTAAATAAGAAAGAAGTAGACATCAAATATAGAAAAGAGAAGTCAAAGAACTGGTTATTGGATTCTCCAGGTATGGCCATTACAATTCCATGAAGGTGCCAAAAACAAAAGAGACTTTAGGAACAGAAGTGTGCTTTCATTTTTTTATTTTTGCTATTGTTCTAGTGTTCTAAAGAAACACATATCTTGCCAACAACCTTCCTTTCTAAGCAGTAGTTATGAGGCTTCTTGCATTTTTTTTCCTACTAGTGTCAGCACAATAGGGGCAGGAAAAGAATTTCCACTTTATTTCTAAATACCCTATAGGAAATTGTAAAGAGATTCATGCATAACAATAGAATGTAAATTTAGGTAATGATTTGGAACTTCTCCAATTGTAGCATTAGCCTATAAAGCAACAGAATCTGTCAGAAATTCATTGTAGCTAAGATACAAAAATCCTTGTTATACTATTGCTCTTATATCATAGGAACATCTGTAATGACTTTCTTATTGAAGAAATAAACACACAAAGGGAAAAGTACCTGAGTCAGACAGAAATTTATGTGTACATATGTATATATTTTGAAGTTTCTCTTTCATTTATATTTAAGTTCATTTCATTGATCCATAAATTTGCCAGATGAAAAAGTGACAGCAATTCTGTGACAGTGGCATGCTAAAGTCATCAGGAAAAAAGAAGCCTCAAGGCATGTTCAATTAGTGTGAAAACATTAAATTCCATATCTATAGTTTTCTTTCTCCATTTGTTTCTTGATCCAAAGAAAGGGGGAAAATGAATGTGTAGCACAAGCATAAGATAAGTTTAACTCTGCTACTCTCATAACAGATTGATTCTTTTTTTTTTCTTACCACCACACTTTACATTCTGATCTCAAAGGTGACCCTGAAAGAATAAAATTTTGTCTTACTATTTTTAGAGAGAAAGCTAAAAGGAATATATTTCCTCCTAAAGATAATGATAATTATTATTCTAAAAATAGAAAGCATCAATGTACAATTTATGATTTCTGGATATTGAAATTTCTTTTACCAATGCAGATGATTAAGTTACATCTTGTAGATTTCTTCTTTAAAACTAAATTTATAATTATAGAGTATTACCCATGGCTCAAAGCAGATAATTTTTTTGCTCAGCATAATATATAATAAATGCCAGGATTGTACATCTTTCTGATTGCAGGTCTAGCATTCATTGTCCTAATTCTTCCTTTCCATTAGCCATTGCATCTTATAAAGTAATGACTTATATAATAGAATACAGCAAATCCAGATCTGTAGTTGTAGAAAGAGATCTGTAATAAGAAGTAATTTCAAGGTATATGGTTTCTAGAAGTAGAGGAGAAAGTAGAACATGAATTCAGTGAAGAATTAGTCCTATCTTGGAGCTTAACTATCAAGAAGAACTGGCCTCAGGAGCCCAATTGAGTAGCCCACCTGGAAGAGATGCTATAATCTGTTATGAGCAATATTAGAAGAGAAAGGACCTTTAGATCCTATAGTACTGGAAGCAAGAGTTGCCTACATGCATGTCTCACTACCAGTGTATTCTGGGTAAGTGCCTATTTTCCTACTAATACATTTTTTTGGGGGGAAAATGAAAACAATATTTATGAGGGAAATATTTTGTAACTACTATTTTCATTATGCCATCTTAGTCAATAGCTTTGCTTTGAGTTAATTGTTTGTATTGGTTGACTATTAAAAATAAGCATCCCAATTAGACTTTATGATCTATAGTTTTAGGAGTGTTTCCTTGACTGAGGGAGCAGCTGACTCTCTTGGGAAGCAACCTGAAAATTTATGAATGCAAACCCTAAAGAGTAAGAAATAAGCAATTCATATGAAATCTTGCCATATCACTTTAAACTTTTAGCTGATGTAAGTCACTCTTTTAAGTGATTCTCTAATTAACTTGAATGGTCAAATTGAAAGAGTGGTGCTGTAAACTCAAAGGCATTTTCTGACAAAGCATATAGGCTTTTGTTACAGTTACTTTATTTAAAAAAGATAGATAGTATGCCTCTGAAATTTGTGGGGGAGGCAAAGCTGAAACAAATAGCAAATACACTGTGCAATAAAATTAAAATCCAAAAATATTTTTAAAGGGTTAGAAAATTGAACCAAATAAATAGCAAGATGAAATGTAATAAGGACAAATATAAAGTCCTATATTTGGGTTAAAAAACTTGTTTTCACAAGTACAAGAAGGAAGAGGGATGATTAGATGGAAGTTTTGTAGAGTTGAGGAGGGATAACCTAGTAATTTTCGTGCATGCCAAGTTAAATTTGAGTTAGTTATTGCAGCCAAAACCTCAATGTGATCATAGGTTAAAATAAGAAGCTTAGTTCCCAGAAATAGAGGCCTATGCTGTGATCTACCTTGGTCAAATCACATCTAGACTGGTGCGTTCAGTTTTACATTCATTCTCAGGAATAACATCAATGAGCTGAAGAATTTCCAGGAGCCAAATAGGATAATGTAAGTTCATGACATGTTTAGATCATTTGAAGGCACTAGAGATACATAACAGATAAATGAATACTTGGCTGAGGGTAGAGGATGGGGAAGAATAACATAACCCTTGTCTTCAAGTATTGGAAAAGCTTTCATAAAGAAGAAAGATTTGATTTATTGACCTTCTTCCATAAAATTAGATGAAACAGGTGGGGATTGTAGAGGCAAATTCAGGCTTGATGTCAAGAGACATTTTCTTCTTAACAATGAGAACTATTCACAAGCTGAATTGTCTGTTTTTGGAGGTAGTAGATTCCCTCTCCCTTGTAGACCTTCAACAAAGGCTGATTGATCACTTATCTGAGATTTTATAGAAGGGATTCTTTATCATAACTGAGTTGAATTAAATGACTCCTAAAATCCTGTGATTCTATAAAATAAAAAGAGTTCCGAGGTTTTGCAAAGGGACTTAAAATATGTGAGTCTTAGAATCCTTTTTCTACTTTCCCACAATTTCAAGACAATCACTACAGAAACAGGAGAGCACCCAGGATCAGGGCCATTTTGCATTTCATTATTAGTATGAAAATCTAATGAGAATATGTAGTTTATTAAAACTTTCCTTTAAATACCCACAATACTTTGCCATGAAAAAGTCTGAGAGACAAAATGAAGTACTAAAACAAAGCCAACCAGCAAATAAAAAAATGAGTGATGATAGTATAACTTGACTATAAATTTTTGTAGAGGAACTTAAAATATGTGAGTCTTAGAATCCTTTTTCTACTTTCCCACAATTTCAAGACAATCACTACAGAAATAGGAGACCATCCAGGATCAGGACCATTTTGCATTTCATTATTAGTATGAAAATCTAATGAGAATATGTAGTTTATTAAAACTTTCCTTTAAATACCCACAATACTTTACCATGAAAAAGTCTGAGAGACAAAATGAAGTACTAAAACATAGCCAACCAGCAAATAAAAAAATGAGTGATGATAGTATAACTTGACTATAAAAAGGAAGCTACTGTGGTTATTTGCTTAATATGGAATGATACAGATGAAGGCAAACTCATACATTGATTGAGCTCATCTATACACAAAATCACAATTTCAACCATACATTCCATGAAGAATAAGATAGTAAAGAAAGAAAATACAGAAACAAAATTGCGTTTCACACTAAAAAGAAACTAGAACCCATATGTCTGCCAAAAATTGAAGTTTCTATTGTTAAACTACATATTGAATTCAATCCCAAAAGAAGTAAAACAAAAGACATAGTTCTAACTCTCTTGTCAGGAATAGTAGACTAAAGGCTTAATTACAGACATATTCCTAGTGTTGGTAGTTTTGTTTTTTTTTTTAACACTGAAAACAATTTATCTTAGATTTAAAAACTATCATAGTAGGAAATCTCTGGCTCAGGGATTTTTAACCTTCTTTGTTTCAAAAATTGGTCCATAGGATCATCTCAAGAACTCTGAGAACTTAGATGGAAAAATAAAAATGACATCTTTATTTTCACTAACCTCAAATTTAAACTGTATTTCTTTGAACAATGAATTTAAAACAAACAAACAAAAAAATTAGTCTGGGAAAGAATCTACCCATAGATTTCACCAGCATGTCAAAGTAGTCCATGATGTGGAAAAAGTTAAGAAGCCCATCTCTAATTTAGGAAGGTCTTTTATGTAAATCTAAAGAAAGTCGAAACAGATTAACTGTTTTCCCAAACCCATTTATCTAGGCTGATAGCAGAGATGATGAACCATTCAGAAAACTATCCAGATTTTAATATATTATTTATACTTTCAAATATTACGAGCTTAACCCAACCTGCATTCAACTTTTTTCTTAAACCTTATTCTTATTTCAGCCTTAGCTCTAACCTTCACTCTGATGCTTTTACTGGTGCTGCTTCCTAAAAATGCAAATTCATAGATGTCCTTAGCAAGTGAGCTCATAATCTACAAGTGTCAAGGCAAGATTAGCACCTCAGAGAGGCAGCTCTCCCTGATGTAATCAGGAGAGATGAAAGAATACTTAAAAAAAATAAATAAAAGGGAAATTTAGAAAGAAGCTGCCAACAGCATTTTGTGTTGGAAACAAATCCCTTGCTGTCTTAAATCTTTAGCACCAACACAGTGAAGTATTTACAGATGTTTCTCTTCTGGGAAATAGCTTGACCATAGCCTTTGCAAATGGGGAAGAGTCTCTTGTACTCTCTCTATGTCTCCCAGAGTCCCTAGCCTCATGCTAGGCAGATGTTTGAGAACAAACCTTCTTGATTAGTTTAGCTGACTCTCCCTATAGGCTCAGAGTGTTTGTATGCTTAGGTCTACTTTCAGGTCTGCTTTTCTTCATTTTCAAAGATGCTTTGGGAAATAGTATGCATATATTTCATTCCACAGTGGAAATTCATATATGTAGTTTGTGCTTTTGGAAGTGGCCAGTCACTGATATTTAGAACTCTGGTAGTATTGGATAATTAGTTTCTTTGAAGGCAAGGTCTATCTTGTTCATCTCTGTAACTCTCCTGGCACCCAGGACACACTACTATGTCATACACAGAAGATCATAAATTATAGATTTAGAGCTGGAAGGGATCTCAGAGGTCATCCAGTTCCAACCCCCATTATTTTACAGAGGCACTCAATAAATATTTCTTGGATGAATGAATGAATAAAAAGAGAGGCTTTCCCACATGATCCCCTGTTTATATCTGTGACATCCAAAGTGAATTTGTCCCATTCAGTATTTCTAAGCTGGCAGTAGAGGGGCAGCTTATTGTACTAGAAAATGCCCTGGCCTAAGAATCAATTGACCTATCCTAGGAATCAGTATATTGAGCTGAATTTGAGTCTGGCCTCTGCCAATTACTACCTGGGTAGCCCTGAGTAAGTTCCCTCTAAGCCTCAATTTCCTTATCTGTAAGTAGGGATAATATTTTTCTGTCATATGCTTATTTCTTTTTTTTATTAGAGCTTTTTATTTGTATAACATATGTATCTTTACAACATTGATCTTTACAAAGCTTTCCATTACAAATTTTACCCCCAGTCCCCTCCCCTCCCCTAGATGGCAGGAAGTCCACTACATGTTAATAATGTTGAAATACTTGACAAGTTATGCAAGAAAAATCCTATCTACAAGAAAAAAAAAAGAAAATCAGAGAAAGGCAACACAATGCAAGCAAATATCAATAGAGATCATGAAAATGTTATGGTGTGGTCCATATTTCATTTCCCTCTCTCTATGTGTATATGGTTTTCTTCAGTGAACAATTGGAACTGGTTTGAGACAATTTTTTGTTGCACAGAGCCATGTCCATCAGAATTGATGATCATGTAATACTGTTGTTGCTGTGTATGATGATCTCCTGGTTCTGCTTGTTTCACTCAGCATCAGTTCATGCAAGTCTCTCCAGGCCTCTCTGAAATCGACCTGCTGGTCGTTTCTTACAGAGCAATAATATTCCATAACATTCATATACCATAATTTATTCAGCCACTCTCCAATTGATGGGCATCCCTTCCATTTCCAGTTTCTAGCCACTACAAAAAGGGCTGCCACAAACATTCTTGCACATGTGGGTCCCTTTCCCTCTTCTAAGATCTCTTTGGGATATAGACCCAGTAGAAACACTGCTGGGTCAAAGGGTATGCACAGTTTGATAGCATTTTGAGCATAGCTCCAAATTGCTCTCCAAAATGGTTGGATCCGTTCACAGTTCCACCAACAATGTATTAGTGTCCCAGTTTTCCCACATCCCCTCCAACATTCATTGTTATCTTTTCCTGTCATTTTAGCCAATCTGACAGGTGTGTAGTGGTACCTCAGTGTTGTCTTAATTAGCATTTCTCTGATCAATAGTGATTTGGAGCAACTTTTCATCTGACTAGAGATGGTTTTAATTTCATCATCTGATAATTGTCTGTTCATATCCCTTCACCACATATCTATTGAAGAGTGGCTTGAATTCTTATATATATGAGACAATTTTCTATATATTTTAGAAATGAGGCCTTTATCAGAACCATTAAATGTAAAGATGATTTCGGGCAGAGCCAAGATGGCGAACTGCAGACAGCCTTCTCTGTGAACTCCTGGGACCTTCCCTCAGACCCAGACAAAGTGAGCCTTCGAACTGGTTTTTGAGTGAGGGCTCCGCCAAACATTTGGACTACAACACACTTCTATCAAAAATCTACCTTGAAAGAACTCCAGGGAAGGTTAGCCTCAGGGGAAATCGGCCTCTGGTCACAATCAGACTCCAGCCCGGGCAGAAGTCAGGGCTACGATAGAGGAGTGGATTTTAGGCACCCAGGAAGCCCCTGGGAGACGCCTGGGCCACTTTGCTCTGCTTGTAGGCAGGTCCTTTGGCAGATCTGCCTTTGGTAAAGGGTGGATCGAGAGCAGCTGAAAATGTGGTCCTAGTGCTAATCTAGCCCGACCAGCCTCAGACCGGAAGTCAACTCGGCAAACTGCCCCAGGGCACATACAAATTGTTGCAGTTTTCTCTGCTTTTGACCAATATCCCAACTTTAAATCATGAGCAAGAAGCAGAAGAGAGCTCTCACCATAGAAAGCTTTTACGAAGAAAAAATAGAACAGTTCCCACATCCTGACATTATGAAAACAATCCCCGATGAAGCCACAAAGGCAGACTTAAGTTGGTCTCCCTTTCAGAAGGCTTACCTGGAAGACTGCATTAAGAATCTCAAAAGAGAGCTAGAAGAAGAATGGGGAAATAAATTGAGATCAGGGCAACAGAAATATCAAAAACTGGAAAATAGGACTGGTGAATTGGAAAAAGAAAACAGTTCACTGAAAAACAAAATTGGTGAATTGGAAAAAATCACCAATTCACTGGAAAATAAAAATGGTGAACTGAAAAACAAAATTGGTGAATTGGAAAAAGACAACAATTCACTGAAAAATAAAACTGGCAAAATGGAAAAAGAATGCATTGAATCAAGAAATTCAATTGGCCAGCTACAAAAGGAGCTAAAAAAGATAACTGAAGGAAATAATACTTTAAAAATAAAAATTGAACAAATAGAAGTAAATGACTCAATAAGACTTCAAGAATCAGTTAAACAAAAACAAAAAATGAAAAAATAGAAGAAAATATGAAATATCTCCTGGGAAAAACAACTGACTTGGAAAACAGATCCAGGAGAGACAATTTAAGAATTATCGGACTCCCTGAAAGCCAGGATGAAAAAAAGAACCTGGATGCTATCTTCCAGGAAATCATGAAAAGGAATTGCCCTGATGTTTTAGAATCAGAAGGCAAAATTGGCATTGAAAGAATTCACCGATCACCTCCAGAAAGAGACCCCAAAATTAAAACCCCAAGGAATAT
>JAJPUD010030329.1:0-13241 GCA_023553655.1 Myrmecobius fasciatus
CTGCTGGGGGTGGGGAGGGGAGACCCCTGACTTCAAAGGGTGAAAATGCTGCTCCCCTGCCCCCAGTCAATGCTATAAGCAACCCTCCCTCCCCCCATCTTAATTCCCTGGCTGGACCAGGAGGAGGCACGTGATGGTGACATGCTGGCCACACCCCCTCCCCAACCTGGTCCTGCTCATCCCTTCCCCCTTGCCCCAGGTTAGCTCCTGAAACGGAGGGAGGGCACGGAGCGGGAAGGAGAGGAGACAATCAACCCAGTGTTCCCTGGCGGGGACCACCTCCCCAAGGGCTGGGAAACAGGCTCCCCCACCCCGATATCCTCCCTGCCACCTCTCCTGCAGGAGCAAGGAGAGACCCAGACCTTAGACTGTCAGAGCCAGGAGGGAGCCTAGAACAGGGGATGTCGGAGGTGGGGAGCCTAGAACAGGGGATGTCGGAGGTGGGAGGGAGCTTAGAACAAGGGATGTCAGAGCTGGGAGGGAGCCTAGAACAGGGAACATTAGGGCTGGGAGGGGGCTTAGAACAGGGGATGTCAGAGCTGCGAGGGAGCTTAGAACAGGGAAGGTCAGAGCTGGGAGGGATCTTAGAACAGGGAAGGTCAGAGCTGGGAGGGAGCTCAGAACTTGTCAGAACTATAGAACATGGACCATTAAAGCTGAGAAGCACCTTGGAACAAAGAACATTAGAACTGGAGAGGAAGATTTGCAGCAACTGTCCAAGAAGACCCCAGGTCCTCTAACCTTTGACCCAGAACTTCTCCTTACACTGCATTGTACCTCAATGTTCTTTCCTTCTTGTTCTCCTTCCTCCCCTTTTCACATAAGTTCTGGGGTGGTACCTGCTCGGGGCACCATTAGACACCCCCAGGTATGAAGGGACTCTCCCAGCCAAACCTCCGACTTCACCCCTATCCCCCAGGGCATGCTGGAAGTTGTAGTCTCCCTCACTCCACATCACATCTCACCTAAAGGGAAGGTAGTCAGCCGCTCCCCATTCTTAACTTCAGCTGCCCTGGTCCTTAAAACAAGCCTGATGTCCCCATGCAAAGCAAGGGGCCGAGATCTTTCATCTGGGGGCCTCAGTTTCTTTTTCTGTTAAATGAGGGACTTGGATCAGATGGTCTATCTCTAAGCTCCCTCCCAGCCCTGACACCCCCTGTTCTAAGCTCCCTCCAGCTCTGACATCCCCTGTTCTAAGCTCCCTCCCTGTTCTAAGGCCTCTGCCAGCCCTGACAGTCCACATTCGGGGGCTCTCCTCGCACTGAGATTCTGCGCTCCGACACACGAAGTCCTGTCCAGCTCCAGCACCCCTCAGTTCTGGGATCACTTGGCCCATGGCTCTAAGCCCAGGGAGGGCTTCCTCCCCCCAGCCTCCCCTTCATTCCCCCGGGGCTCCCATGCCCCAAGGGGCCTTGACTTGAGACACAAGGGAGCGGGGTGACTGGACCCCAGGGAGGCCCTTGGAAATCCCCTGAGTTAGTGGGCCCCGCTGCCCCAGGCCACAGCCTACCTGCGGCCCTGGCACCCCAAGTGCGGTCTCCCCGAGTGAGAAAGGGCAGGAGGAAGGGCGCGCGGAGGGAGTGGGGCGCCTGGGGGGATTGGAGGAACCCCATGGGTCGGGGACAGCAAAAGAGCCTATGACTCCACCTTCTGCCCTTCCTTCCCTCCCTCCCCCTCCCTCCTTCCCCAGCCCTCTGCAGCCGCACAGTCAGTCAGTGGCGTCCGGCCGGAGAGGTGGTGAGCACTGCGAGCTGGCTCCTCCGCAGCATGGCAGCAGCCTGAGGCCCTCTGGGCCCCCCCGGCCCCCTCCCTCAGCGCCCAGAGACCCCCGCCGCCCCGGCCCGGGGAGCCCCCTTTGGGAGCCGCTGCTCCAGACCGGCCTGGAGGCCGTCCGAGGTGAGCTCCCTCCCCAGCCCTGGGGCTCTGTGGACGCCCCCCCCCGGGACCCCCGCTCCCTCTTCTGCCAGGGGGCAGCCGGACGGCTGTCGGGGGTCCGGGGCCGGGCAGGGCAGCCTGGCCCTTGCCCCCTGCGGGCCACCTGCCTCTGGATCTGGGTGGGGGGATGCGGGCGGGCTGACGGGAGGCTCAGTCCCTGTCCCCGGCCAGATGGGGCAGCGGTGAGAGGCAGGGGGAAGAAGGGGGAGCCCGGGAAATCCCCCCCGAGGTTCTGTCCTGGGGGGCCCCGTTTTTCTCCCTTTCTCCCCACAAACCACCACCTGAAAGCAGAAACAAACAAAAAACCTCCTCACATCCACCCACACCAGGGAACGGTTGGGCCAGGGGGAGGGGAGGCAGGGGGGGAGGAGGAGGGCTTTCCCTGTCTGGGAGGGACTTGCAGGCTTGCAGTCAGATCCCCTGGGCCGCCGGGGCCGGAGCTCACTCTCTGCCAAGGTGGGGACCCGGGGGGCCGGCCTGGGGCTCGGGCCCCGTCTCTCTGGCTCGCTCGCTCTCCCTCCTGCCACCCCGTTGGGCCGGGAGCCAGGGCTGGGGGAAGGGAGGGCCCGTGGGTGCTCCCCAGGAGCAGGAGCCACTTTTGCTCCATCTCCCTGTTCCCCTTGTAGTCCAGAGGCGAGCGGTTTCCCTGGCACAGGGGCCCGGAGGAGCAGGAAGGAGGCACGATGAGTGAGGAACAGGACCTCTCGGAGGTCGAGCTGAGCCCCGTGGGCTCCGAGGACCCCCGGTGTCTGTCCCCCGGAGGCCCCTCCCTGGGGCCCGACGGCACGGCCCTCCACGCCAGCCCCGGGCCCGGGGAGCTGGGCAAGGTGAAGAAGGAGCAGCAGGAGCCCGAGGTGGACGACGACAAGTTTCCCGTCTGCATCCGGGAGGCCGTCAGCCAGGTGCTCAGCGGCTACGACTGGACCCTGGTGCCCATGCCCGTCCGGGTCAACGGCAGCAGCAAGAGCAAGCCCCACGTGAAGCGGCCCATGAACGCCTTCATGGTGTGGGCACAAGCCGCCCGCCGCAAACTGGCCGACCAGTACCCGCACCTCCACAACGCCGAGCTCAGCAAGACCCTGGGGAAGCTGTGGAGGTGAGTGACTGGCGTGGGGCTCGCCAGCGGGGCAATGGGAGCGGGAAGGGAAACTGAGGCCCAGAAAGGAAGGCTGCCCAAGGTCAATCTGGCACTCAGCGGGCACAGCCCAAATCTGAAGCCCGGGCCTCGGACTCCTAGCCCAACGCTCTGTCCCCTCCCGGGGCCGCGAGCGGGAAAGGGGGCCTGCTTTGCCTCCTCCTCACACGTACCCCCAAAGTCTACCTGCCCCCCAGTATTTGAACCCAAGCCATGGGAGCTTCTCCCCCAAGGCCAGTCAGGGGAGCCCCCAGTGCCCTCTAGTGGCTGGCATTCTGTTGGGGCCGCAGGGAGGGGACGAGGAGCTTGGGTTGGGTTGGGTCGGGACCATGGGGGGGCTGTCCGGACACAGGGTCTCCAAACCCCAAGGTCGGAAGAGCTCTTAGAAAGCGACCCGCCGCGCGTTTTACCCACTGGGAAACCGAGTCCTCATCCCAGATGGGCCCCGTGCCCGGGGCAGCCTTCCCAATGGCAGGGCCCTCCATGGTCTCCAGGCTTGGGAGCAGGGCAAGAAGGGTCCGGTGAGAGCGGGGCCGTGGCTCCTGGCTGGGCCACACTGGCCCAGGGAGCCCCCCGAGTTCCACAGAGGGTGGCTGATGGCTGAACAAGGATGGGGGCCGTGGGAGGGGGAAGTGGATGAGGGGGGAAGGAAGGACGGCGACCTTTGCTCCCACTTAGTCCTGAGACCAGGGACGATCCCGAGAAATTAGTGAGAAGGAGCCCGTGCCCGTGCTGGCGCTCCCTGCCCCGGGCACGGCCGCCATGGCCGGCCTCAGGAAAGCCGGTCCCAATTCCTCGGTGGCACAGTTGGCACAGGCTGTCCCGGGCCGGTCTCCCTGGTCTCCCATCGTGTGCAGGGTCTGGGTCCCAGATTTCCCTTTCTCCCTTGAAGGACCAAGCCGGGCACCGGCCCCTGTGGTCGTGATGGGGATTGTCTCCTGACCCAGGCTGGGTTCTCTCTCCCCGGCCCGGTGCCAGGCTACCCGCAGGACACTGCCAGGTCATCCTCCCTGGCGCCATCTTCCCTCTTGGGATCCTACCCGGGCTTCTCAGCTCCCTCTCTCTCCATGTCCCCCAGAGCTGGGCCAGGGGCCGCTTACCTCCTCACCCACCCCAAACAGGGGGCCCCAGCCCAGAAGGGTGGCCCCCTCCCCCAGTCCCTATCTGGGAAAGGACGGGCCTTGAGATCAGGGGACCTGGGCGGGTCCCTGCTGGCGCCCTGCCCTGCCCCACAATTCCCACCTCTGCTCCCTTCATTCCAGCCTGCAACCATGATCCTCGGCTTTCTGAGCCGCAATAGGCCGAGCGAGGGGTCCTAATTCGTTAGGGGGAGGGGGAGCGACTCAGCTGCCCCCCGGACCCCGGCTCGCCATCTGTAAAAGCGAGTTACAGACCCGGCTCCGAGGTTCCCTGCTCCCAGGGTCCTCCGGCCCAGAGAGTCCGTATTCTAGGGGCTTTGCAAGCTCGGGCGTCCGTGTTCTAAGGTTCTAAGACCATCCGTGTTCTAGGACTCCCAACGGAGCCTGAATTAGCCACCTCCCAGGCCCGGCCTCTGCCCCCGGAGTAGCAACGGTGGGAGGGCCTCCGGAGCCATTTTACTGCAAGAGCATCCCTGCTCTGCACCCACTGGGCGGCTCTGCCCACCCCCCACGTAGCACCCGCTCCCCGGGGCAGGCCCAAGTACGAGGGGGCACAACGGCTGAGCCCAGCGGTGAACCGGCCCCCTTCTGTCGGGCACCTTTCTGAGAATCCTGTCCTGGCGCCCAGGTCGGGGAGCTGCCCTCCCCTGCAGTCCCAAGGCTTGGGAGGATAAGGCAAGAGCCCCCTCAGAGCCGCTGGCCCGGCTTGGGACAGCCTGGGGGGAGCAGCAAGGCCGGCCTGGGAGACCTTGGTCCTCCTCTGACTGAGTCTGCCCTACGTTTGGGGGGAGCCCCCAAGAGCTCCTCCTTGGTGTGGGATAGGAAGGGGTAGGAGAGCCCGCGAGTGGGTGGGGAGCTGGCAGGGGGCACACTAGGAGCTGAGGGGCAGCACTGCCTGGGAGACCCTCAGCAAGTCACTTAGGTAACCTCCCAGCCTTTGGGGAAACTCCTTAGCAAGGCAGAGTGGTGCAGAGCGCCAGTTCTGGGGTCCGAGGGCCTGGATTCAAATCCCCCCTCAGCTGCCTGCTGCCTGTGTGGCTTGGGGCAGGCCTTTTAGGTCCCCTTAGCTCCAGTGACCCTACCTGCACCAACGGTTGGAAGGAAAATACTTTCTCAACCACTGGGACCTATAGCTTACTCTATCAATCAACAAACATTTATTAAGCTCCCAGTGTATGCTACATACCAAAGATACAAGCAACATTTACTCTATACCAGGCACTGCAGATAATCAATCAACAAACATTTATTGAGCACCTACTGTAGGCTAATCACTGAGGATACAGTTAACAGATGTTTATCAAATACCTTCTGTGTACCATGCACTAGAGACGCAACAGCAAACATTTAAGTGCCTACTGTATACTAGACACTGAGGATACAATTACCAAAATCAGCAAACATTTATTAAGTGCCTACTGTATACTAGACACTGAGGATACAATTACCAAGATCAGCAAACATTTATTAAGTGCCTACTGTGTTACAAAGTGCCAAGCTTGGTCACAAAGACAGATATACTAGTCCCTGCCCCTTGAAAAGCAGACGGTATAACTGGGAAAGACACTCTAAATAATAGGTACTAGGGGTAGGGGGACGGAAGGCACTGGCAGCTGAGGGATCAGCCTGCCAGGCTGAGGATTTGCGCACCCAATCCCAACGTCCAGGGCTCGATCCTCCCCGCCTTTCCCACCCTAGATTCTCCCACCCAGGACGTGACTGGCAGGGTAAGTGCTAGGTCCCTATTTGGTCACAAGGTGTGCTCCTGGCTGGGCTGGGGTAAGGGAGGATAGGGAATGAGGAAGGAGCGAGGGCTAGGTGTGACTGCGTGCCCGGGGCAGGGCTTGGGGGGGGGGCTGCCAGGCAGGCTCCGCGGGGCAAACACATTGGGTGCTTGGGGTTAGCGGGTTGGGAGTCAGAGGTCCTAGTGTGTAGATGTAGCCCCCCAAAGCTCTGCATGTCTGGGGTTTGGGGGGGCCAGAAAGCTAAGCTGGCCAGCTGCCCAGAGCTCCTGGGGGCCCCCGGATCTTCAGAGGGGCTCGCCAGCTCAGGACCCCAGGGGAACAGGACTCCCAGAGGGACAGGGCTGAGACCTCCCCTCTCCCACAGCCGGGCAGGCGGCCTCCCAGGAAGATACCCAGAAAGGGCGAGCAGCCCTCAGTCTGGCGGAAAGTGCCCAGCTGCCAGTGAGGGAAAGAGGCAGCTGAGGTTGCCTCGACTTCCCCCAGCCAGACTTCCTTCCTAGAGTTTTCTAGAAGTGGGGGTTCTGGGGGAGGAGAGAGTCCCTGGCTTCCCCTTATCTAGGATACTCCAGTCCCTTTGTTCCGAAGGACGAGATGGGCACACCGGGAGTGGGTGAGAGCTCTGGGTGCCCTTCGTTAGGGGGCTGGGGGAGCTTCCAGGATCCCACAGGGATCACAAATGTAGTTTTGCTTCTTGACGGGAAACTTTCTGAGCTCCCAGGCGCTCAGAAGCCAAGGCTGGCAGGAGTGGGCTCGGGCCACGGAACCATGGGACCAGGGTTGGGGAGAACCGTCGCCTGTGTGCATGAATGAGGTCCCTTAGGTGATCTACTCAGGGACGGAGCCCAGATTCCAACCCTTCTCCCCACTGCTCTGCTCCTCCCCAAGGCAGAGTAGGTCAGTCTACAGGCGCCTGGACTTGGCAAGGGTTCCCAAACGCAAACCCCATCTCTGTACTGGCCATTATGCTAACTTGGGCAAGTCACTGCCTTGTGGGTCCCAGTGACCTCCCCTCAAGGGGAGACAGTTAAACCAAATGGTCCCTTCTGGCCAACCCCGGGGGGGCCAAGGGGCCGGAATCCCAGGCAGACCCCGGGCAGATTTAGGCAGGAGACTGAGGGGGAGACTGAGGTTCAGGGCTGTGTTTAAGGCTAGTTGGGGTCAGAGGGTTGGGGTATATGGAGGGGGCACAATGCTTCAGTTATTCCTTCATTCCCAATCTCTGGGCTCCATTCCATTCAAGTAGCCTCGAACTCAGATCCCAGAACTAAGGAAGGGTCTGGGTGCCTCCTTTCCCTCTTTATTCCCACCCACTCCCGCCCATGGAATCCCCAGCTTTAGTTCTCTGGTGAGAGGGAGCGCTTTTCTCCCTGCTTAATGCTGGGCCTGGGACATTCTGCCCCAAACACCCCCAAATTCTCTAGCAGGGGATGTAGGGGAGACAGCACTAGAGACCTGAGTTCAAATTCTGCCGTAGACACTGACTAGCTGTTTGACTCTGACCAAGTCCTTTACCCCGTCTGCCTCAGTTTCCTCATCTATAAAATACGGATAATAACAGCCCCTACCTCCCAGGGTGGTTGTGAGGATCAAATGAGCTAATGTGTAAACTTCAGTGTCATATAAATGTGCCGTCAGCATCATTGTTATCCTTGCTGTTGTTCTTGATTTATCTTCCCCTGTAATGATACGGGGTTCCAATGTGACACTGGAGGTTACAGACCCTTGGGTAAAAATAATGTCTCACTTTCCAGAACACTTCAAGTGTTTGCAAAGTGCTTTACTTACACGATCTCGTGTGTCCTCTTGACAATTTGGTCCCTCCCATTTTACAGATGGGGAAACTGAGGCTCAAAAATGAAGTGACTAGACCAGGATGACACAGCTAGAGTGCCAGGGCCTCCCTCACAGTTGGCATGTGCCCTAATGGCATTAGCTCATGGGTCTGGGCCCAGAAGAGAGTGGCAAAGTCCTCAGCTCTGATGGGTGGTACATAACAGGGATGGGGGGGGGTATCTGAGGCCCGGAGAGAAGTGTTTTATCCTGGCTCATACAAGTAGCAAGTGGCATGAGGGGACTCGAACCCAGGGCCTCGTGGCTGGCCCTGCAGGGCAGAGCAGGGGAAGCTGGCAGCGGGGAGGAGCAGCTGGTCTACGGGCCAGGGCCAGCGCCAGGGCCAGCGCCTGGCAGTCCAGAGGTTTAAGGCTCAGGAATGAAAGTCTCCCAGGAATGCTGGCCCTAGGAATGCCCTGGCATGGCCACGCCCTCACACCCGGGCAGGGGGAGGGGAGGGAGGCACACAGCGAGTGGGGGAAGGGAAGGAAGGGGGGAGGTACACAACTAGTGGGGGAGGGGAAGGAGGGGGGAAGTACACAGCTAGTGGGGGAGGGGAAGGAGGGGGGGAGGTACACAGCTAGTGGGGGAGGGAGAGAGGGACAAAACTAGTGAGGGAGGGGAAGGAAGGGAGCAGAGGAGCAAAGCTAGTAGGAGAGGGAGAGGGGGAGCACAAAGCTAGTAGGGGAGGGGGAGGTGTAAAGCTAGTGGGGGAAGGGGCACTTCCTAGAAAAAAAGGAAGTGGGGGGGCAGCTGTCCAGTGGGTCCCTTCCAGGAGAGATTGGGACATCAATGAGCACGTTTGGCTTTTTCTCTGCTGGCTTGTCCCCTTGTTACTTAGGGTGCCCCCAGCCCCTAGTCACTTCCACATAAAGATCCCTCCCTGCCCCCCCAAGGCGTTGGGAAAGAAAGGAAGAAAAAGGGGTTCTCTAGCCAGTTTCCTTTGGCTCTCTCTGCCTCAGTTCTATTCTCTCTCTCAGTCACGCCCGAGGCAGTGTAGGACAATGGTTGGAGAGCCAGGGTACTACTGTTCCTTATTCCTCTGGATAGTCTGGGGAATTTTCAGCTGCTTTGCCCCCAGTCCCCTCCTTGTTAGAGCTAGGAAGAACTCTTGGACGTCATCTAGGCGAATCCTCATTTCACAGATGGGGAAACTGAGGCAGGAAATGAGGGGCCCGGGTTCATCAGGCAGCAGAGCCAGACTTCTTGAGCCCAGGTCTTTTGACTCCAAATCCAGGGGGAGTTGCACCCATCCTCGTGTGTGCAAACATGGCCTCTGGGACAGAGGCAGACGTACACACTGAATGACACTGGGATGGAGCCCATTGGACTCAGCAAACAGAACCTGCTCCGTTCTGGTCCCTCACCAAATCTCGGGACTCACGCCCCCCCCCCCCCCACTGGTTTCCTGGCAACTGAGAGATGAGCTAAAAGATCTTGGAGGTCTCTGTAGGTGGAGGGGGAATTCTGGGAACCTCAGACCTGTCCTTAGAGGGAAAGATGGGGGACAGGGGGCCAGCAGGAGAGGCAGAGTCAGTCCTGGCCGAACTCTGGGGTCACCAACTAACAGCCAGGGAGCCTGCAGCTCCCTGAGACAAGCTGGGAGTCGGTGGGGGGAAGACCCAGGTCTGAGAATGAGAAGGGGGGTCAGAGGGAGCGACAGGGACCCCAGAGATCCCTGCCCCGGTCCCCGGGGTCAGGTGGGTTCCTCAGAGCTGACGGAGCCCAGGTTCTGTGTCGGGTCCCAGCCCAGCCCAGTCCTCCCCCTCTGCCCCCGGATGTCAGGTCCTCCCAGTGGGGGAGGGCTCTCTGCTCCCACCCTCCCAACATCCCAGCTCGGGGTGGGGGAGGAAGAAGAAGAAAGGACCCGGGGGACATAGGATGACCTCCTGAGGGGGCCCCGGCTGGGACGAAGGCTAGCCTTGCTCTGTTTGGTTTGTGGGGGCAGCGCAAGGAGCCATGGGGGTGGGGGCAGAAAGGAAGATCCCCTTCCCAACAGTGAAACTGGCCAGGAGTTAAATGGCCCACGGGCCGGTAGTGAGCCCCCCAGCATTGGGTACTCAGGCGCGCCCACGGAGAGGGGCCCTCTGGAGCCGCTTCCTTTGGGGGGCGGGCTCAATGACCTCTGGGGATCCCAAAGCGCAGAGCTAGGGCCGGGGGCTCAGTGAGGCGGGGAGAGCAATGAGAGTGAGTAAGAACACAATCCCGCTCCTCCGCCGAGATTTGAGAAGTGCGACCATCCACTTCAACCGCTTCGTGGATGAGGAAACAGGGAGAGCACACAGGTGACTAGGCAGGATCCCGCAATGGTTATCGACGGCTCCCGCGACCCTAGCGCATCCAAAGGATTTCGGCGGATGCACACGACAGCTTTGAGGCGGGGCCGCAAGATGCGACATTTACACTGTTCTCCCCTCCCCCCTCCCCTCCTCTTCCTCTTGGCCCCCCATTTACTCTTCCCTCCCCTTCCTCCTGGCCCCCCACCTCCCCTCCCCTCCTCTTCCTTTCTCCCCTCTCCCCTCCTCTTTCTCCTGCCCCCCACCCCCCTTCCCTTCTCTTCCTCCTGGCCCCCCACCCCCCTTCCCTCCTCTTCTTTCTCCCCCTCCCCTCCTCTTCTTCCTGGCTCCCCACTTACTCTTCCTTCCTATCCCTTCTGCCCCCAACCCTACCCTCCTTTTTTTCTCCCCCCTCCCCTCCTCTTCCCCCTGGTCCCCCATTTACTCTTCCCTTCTCTTCCTCCTGCCCCCCCACCCTCTCCTCCTCTTCCTTCTCCCCCCTCCCCTCCTCGTCCCCCATTTACTCTTCCCTTCTCTTCCTCCTGCCCCCCCCCCACTCCCCTCCCCTCTCCTCCTCTTCCCCCGGGGCACCCAGGCTGCTGAATGAGAGCGACAAGAGACCCTTCATCGAGGAGGCCGAGCGCCTGCGGATGCAGCACAAGAAGGACCATCCAGACTACAAGTACCAGCCCCGGCGCCGGAAGAACGGGAAGGCGGCCTCGGGGGAGGGGGAGGCTCCGGGCGAGGGAGAGCCCGGAGGGGCGGCCGCCATCCAGGCGCACTACAAGAACTCCCACCTGGACCACAGGCACCCCGGCGAGGGCTCCCCCATGTCCGACGGGAACCCGGAGCACTCCTCAGGTGAGAACGAGGCGGGGGGGGGGGGGAGGGAGGAACCGTCCCGGGACGGGGGAGCGGGGCCCAGGAGCCCGAAGGACGCGCCCTGATTGGCCTTTCCTGGGGCTAGGGGAGAAAAAGGAGAAACTAGCTCCCGGCTTCCCGAGGGGTGCCAGCCTGCTCTTTGGGGAGCTCAGGGTGCCCTCACTTTCGGGGGGCTTGGAAGGGTCGGGGTGAAAGCCAAGGCTTGGGACAGTCCCTCTCGCAGGAGGCCATGACCTCTGACCTTGATGAACCCCAGATCTGATGAGGAAACTTGCCCCTCGGGGAGTCCCTGCCCCACAGCTCAGGCCCAGGGAGCAAGGTGCTGCCCCTGGCCTAACCTACACTTTCCGACTCGCGGACAGCCCTTAGGGAGTCATCCTTGTGCGGGGGCCCTCCTCCTCAGGGGGAGGTTCTCATGGGACCCAAGCCAAAGGGAGCCCTGCAGTCTTATTCCCGGGCAGTGGGCAGAGGCTTGCTGCCTCCGGGAGAACCCCAAAAGGAGGCACAGGATGCTTCCGGCTTTAAAGAGCCACTTGGGATTCACCCGCTCCGTGTCTGTCTCCCATTGCCCCCCAAGCAGTGTGCAATTGAGAGCTAGGTTCCTTGCTTGGGGACCACCTACTTCCAACCCATTTTAGAGATGAGAAAACTGATTCCCCAAAACGGGAAACAAGAGAGGTCAGACAAGGATAAGGAGCATCCTTCCTTAAAAGGGCTCCACCAGCTTCTCGGAGGCTGGCTTGGGAATATCCCTAACCAGTTAGGAAAGGTGGGCATAGTGGCTGTAAGAGCGCAAAAAAGGTTGTGCTGACAAAAGGTAGACCTGGGTTCAAGGAGGAAAAACACAACGGTAAATTTGTTTAACCAGAGTGATTCGTTCCCAGTTTGTGCTAGAGAGAGACAAAGAGACAGACAGACAAACAGAGAGACAGAGAAAGACAGACAGACAAAGACAGTGAGACAGAGACAGAGACAGAAACAGAAACAGAAACAGAGAGACAAAAAGACAGAGAGAACGTGAGAGAGACAGGCAGAGAGACAGAGAGAGAGACAGAAAGAGACAGAGAGAAGTAAAGGAAGAGGGAGAAGGAGAAGGAAAAAAGGAAAGGGAGGAGGGAAGGAGAGACAGAGAACAAGAAAGATTGAGAGAGGAGAAAGAGACATACAAAGAGAGACAAGCCAGAGAGAGGAGACAGCTGGAGACAGTCTACATCCAAACATCTGGCTATGTTTGGGAGCAGACTCTCCCAAGTGCCTTAGGAATACAGGCTCTCCTTGTGAGGTCGCAGACTTCCTGGAGGAGGCAGTGCTTAAGCTCGGAAGGATGTAGCTTTGGGGGCAAAGAGGAGGGAGGGCAGAAAAGGAGAGGGAGGGCATTTGAGCAAAGTTAAGTACCAGGATGGAGCCTGGCAGGAGCAGAGCCACCTGAATGGAGGGAGTAGAAGAAAATCTCAGAAGAGATAAAACAAGTTCAAGTCCACAGGGGCCAGGTTAGAGGACTAAATTCTAGAGAGACATAAAGAATCAGTGGGTAGAATTCAGTGAGCATTTATTAAACACTGACTGTGTGCAGGGCTCTTTGCTCCCTACTAGGGAATTCAAAATAAATAGCGTGCTGGACCTCAGGAAGTTTTTAATCTACTTGAGGAGAGGAATGGAGAAGGCACGTAAAACTATAATTCGAGGTGGGGTGTGAGAAGAGTAAAAGAGAGATCCAGACACAATGCCTTAGGAAAATGGAAGAACGAGACCACAGTACTCTGGACAAGGAAGTTACAGTCAGGCAAGCAGGTCAATCTGGTAAATGTTTAACAACCAGCTCTCTGTGGGGAAAATAAACTCACAGGGCATACATTTAAGTTTAGTATGCAAAATTAAGGTTTCCTCCATCACTTTCTTAAGTCTAGACAATTCACAAAACAATAAATCGAGCCCTAATTTGTAGCATTTGTGTAAATGTAAATGCTCCCTCTGAAAAATTTAACAATCAGCTTGATGTTTAAACTGACTCCAGCACAATCCTGGTGGTGAGTACCTAGTCACTAGTGATCATAGAGGGACTTCTGAGGTTATGTAATTCAACTATCTTATTTTACAGATCAATCAATAAAACATTTCTTGAGCACCCACTGTGTGCAAAACCCTCAGAGGAAATAAAACTTAGATTAGAAAGATCCCAGAATGATCACTAAACATTTCCAGAGCACCCACTGTGTGCAAGATCCTCAGAGGAAATAAAACTTAGATTAGAAAGGTCCCAGAATGATCACTAAACATTTCCAGAGCACCCACTGTGTGC
>JAJPUD010030330.1:0-12641 GCA_023553655.1 Myrmecobius fasciatus
AATAGATACTTTGCAGAAAAAGCCGTGGGAACCATTTATTTTTATTTTTCCAGAAAGAGAAGTCATTTCTAAGTGAAGAAGCTCAGGGCAAAGGGCAGTACAAAGTGAATAACATGGTTACACTTTTGAAAGTATCACTGTCAGGGGCAGCTAGGTGATACAGTGAATATAATACCAGCCCTGAAATCAGGAGGACCTGGTCTCAGATACTTAACACTTCCTAGCTGTGTGACCCTGGGCAAGTCACTTAACCCCAATTGCCTCAGCAAAAAGAAAAAGAAAAAGAAAGTATCACTGTCAAGATTTTAAAAGCCATGTATTTTAAAGAGAGAAGAAGAGGAGGAGAATGAATTAGTGGCAGCCAAACTTGAATCCAGGTCTTGGCCTAGATTCATCACACAGAGTTCTATACCTAGTTCACAGGAAAAGATGCAGTCCGAAGGCGTCTGGATTCCTGCTTCTGTGTGACCCTAAGCCGGTCACATTACTTCATAAGCCTCATTGAGCCTATCTGTAAAATGGGGACCCTGATACATGAGATACTTAACTAGGGTCTTAAAACAGGGATTGCCAAAGCTGGACCAGATTATGGAACAGATCCTCAGAGTTAGGACTGATTATAAAGCACAGGATTTCAGAACTGAAAGGAACCTCCAGATATAACAAACACCTCACTGGGTATTTTATCACTAGTATTAACTAACCGGGTAATCATGTCACCCAGGGAATGGCCAACCATCGGGATAGTGCCTCTAAATGACCATCCCGACAAGCACCTTGTCACTTCCTGCCCAAAACCCAATAAAGTAAGTTTCAGCCAGTCACTAATATTTATCGTTCAACTCCAAATCCCAGAAAAACAGGTTTTCTGGGCCTTGGCCCCCCTGTCATGGTGTTTTGAGTTGTCACACTGACTCCAGGGGTGTGATCTGGCCAGTCAGCCTCAAGCCTGGGCTACGTGACCAGCCTGCCCTCTTTTATCTCCCAAAGACTCTCTCCCTCCTTAGATCAGAGCAATAACACATAAAAGTTAGGATCTAGTCCCCCTTGGAGCTTCTTGAAACCCTCAGAGGGGAAGATGTGGCCATTGCACGAGGACACTTGGCTCCCATTTTCTGAGCACTTTAGGAGTCACAGTGTTGTTCTCTTCCCAATAACTATATAAATTGTAAGACATTTTTCATGTAAATAAAGTTAGATCTAAACAACTGGAAGACTATCAAGTGTGCATGGACGGGCCAAGCTACTATAACAAAAATGACAATTCTACCTAAATTAATCTACTTACTTAGTGCCATCCAATCAAACTGCCAAGAAATTACTTTATAGAGGTAGAAAAAGTATCAATGAACCCAATAACCACATGAGCTGAATGCTGAAAATCTGATTAGCCCCATTTTACAGATAAGAAAGCAGATGTAGCAAGATAAGGTACTTGCCCAAGATCACACAGCAAGCTATTGTCACCCACAGGGACTTATTCAATCAAACTGCCAAGAAATTACTTTATAGAGGTTAAAAAAAAAAGTATCAGTAAACCCAATAACTATGTGAGCTGGGTGCTGAAAGTCGGATTAGCCCCATTTTACAGATAAGGAAGCAAATGTAGTGAGGATAAGGTACTTGCCCAAGGTCACACATCAAACTATTGTCAGCACATTCCCCCTAAGCATGCTCCAAAGAACTTCCTTTCTTTCTTCGGAGGGACTTCCCCTATTCTAATTCTCAGGATCTGTGTCCTTGTCCTCGGCCACAAAACTGTAAATCCCTTAACAAGGAACAGAAGGGGGGCAAGGGAGGGGGAATTTATATGTTCCCATTTCTTTTTTTTTTTTTAAAGCTTTTTATTTACAGAACATGTGAGTGATTTTTCTACATTGAGTTTTCAAAATTTTTTTTGTTCCAAATTTTTCCCGTCCTTCCCCCAACCTAAATGTATTAAATTATATGACAAATCCAATATATGTATACAAATCTATACAGTTATCTTACTGCACAAGAAACATCAGATCTAGAAAGAGAAGAAGAAAAAACAACCTAAGAAGGAAAACAAAATGCATGGAAATATTCATAGAAAGCATTAAAATGCTGTGTTGTGGTTCACACTCAGTTCCCACAGGCCTCTCTCTGGATGTATATGACTATCTTCATCGCTGAACAATAGGATATATGCTCCCATTCCAAGGGTCCTGTACAAAAGGACAGCATCAGGCGGGAAGAGCTCAAACGTCTCTTCCAGCTATGAGGTATTATATCAGGAGGTTCCTTCCAGTTCTAAAATCCTGTGCTTTACAGTTAGTCTGAACTCTGAGGTTCTGTTCTATAATCTGGCCTGGTCTTGGCATTCCTTGTTCTAAGATCCCTTCTAACCCTGACATCCCCTGTTCTAACACCCTTACCAGAAGATCTTCTCTAAGATCCCTTTTAACCCTGACATCTCCTGTTCTAAGCACCCTCCCCCCAGCTCTGACATCCCCTGCTTTAAGGTCCTTTCTTACCCTTTCATCCCCTGTTCTAAGACTCTTGACAGCCCTGACCTTCCTTGTTCTAATATCCTTCCTAACCCTGACATCCCCTTCTTTAAGGCCCCCACCCAGCCTTACATCCCCTGCTTTAAGGTCCCTTCTAACCCTGACATCCCCTGTTCTAAGGACCCTCTGACATTTTGGGTTCTAAAGTCCCTCCTAACTCTAATGTTGGGAAGTCTAAGCTGAGCTCTTGCTTTTAGCTCCCCTATTTCCTACCCCTCTGCCTGGGGGCAAATCCCTCAACCCCTCTCCAAGTCCTAGTTCTCCACTCAGCAAAATCTGGGCTGGGATTGGGGTGTCATAGTGAGAAAAGCCCCCTACATCAGCAGATGGAGGGGGGGGTATGGCAACCTTGTTCCTTCCAGTCCCTTGGCCTTTGCCACCCAGCCAGCAGGGAGGGCCTCAGTTTCCACTGCCGAAGGATGGCAGATGCCCTCTAAGGGCAAAGCCCACTTGGCCGAAGCCTCTCCCAGGGCCACCAAAGTCCCAAGGCTGTCCATTTTGCTTCCTGGTTGGAGACCCAAACAAAAGCCGGGCAGTTCTGGCTTCCTCGAAATCCCTGCCCATGTACTAGGTGCAGGGGAAGCCAGAAACAAGCAGAAGATTGATTGGCTCCCCACTGGGTGGCAAGCCTGGCAATCCCCTGTCGGTTCTTTCCCCGGCTGGGAAGCCACGCCCCAAACATTATCGAAGAGCCCATAGTCAGCCTGCTGCTCCAGCTCAAGGAGCCCAGCAATCTTCCCCCCCTCCCTCCCCCGGGGAAGAATGGTAGCAGAAATGAGGGGGTGGCTCTGCCCCCCTCCATAGAGACTGCCAGCTGGGTAGCTACAAGCTCGCCAACCATTGCCCCTTCTCAGGATGCTGCCTCAGTGCTACCCCTTCCCCAAGCCAGACTCTGGCCTCTAAGACCATAGGATGCTGCCGGGCAGCCCCCATGATTTCACAGTGTTCAGAAAGACGCCGGGTCTGATACCAGGAGAGCCGGGTTCTAGCCCGACTCGCTGGCCGTTCTAGGTAACTGTCAATCTCCTCAGTGCTGGGAGGGCACTTTGGGTCAAGATCTAGGTGGGCTCCAGTCCCCTCCTTTTCTCAGTCCTGCTGGCCTCCTGCCCCAAGAAGGGCCAAAGGAAGCAGCTTCTGGGCTAAATGTGACTTGATGGATTGACTACCTAAGATCGTCTGAAGTTCTGGGAGACCTTGGAGTCTTCACTTGCTTGTTACATGCGGGACAGGTTAGCTAGTCCCCGCGTCTTTATTGAGCTTTTCTGTAAAATGGGTTTCTGCGTTCTGTCTCTCTTTCTCAAGGCCAGTTTCCCGAGCTACAGAACCCCCACAGATTACAGATCGCAGCCAGGGACTGCACCCGCCCCACCCCCACCATCCCAGCTGCCCCAACCAAGCAAGAAGCAGGGGAGGGAGGGGGAGGGCTGCTGCCGAGGGACCCCGCCCCTCGGGCCTGGAGGCTCCAGAACTCCACAGGTGCTCCAAGTGGGGGTGGCTAAGGGGCGGCCAGGTGATTAACCCCTGCCTCCCCGGGCTGGGAAAGAGAACGTGACTTTGACCGTCCAGGTCCGAAAGAAAGCCCCCTCCAGCACCACCCAGCCCGGGGAGAGCCCTCAGCGCCCCCACGAAGGCGCCCTCCCCCCAACTCCCACCCAGTCTGGACTTCACTTTAGCTAGTGTAGGAACCTCCAGGAACTCCAGGACACTGGGCGGGGGATGGGGGTGGGAGTGGAACCAGAAGCAGAAGGAGGAACACTGGGGAGGGGGCGAAGGGAGAGAGCAGGGTTAAAGGTAACCAAAAGCAAGCACTTCGAGGTGGGAGTATTTAACCGAGGTGGGGGAAATGAGATCCGGCTGTAAGTGGGGGGGGACTCCCCAATTCCCGAGAGCAAAGTGGGGCTGCAGAGCCTCCCCACCCCACCCCCATCCCCATTTAAAGTCCCAATTCCAGCCCTCCAGCAGAGGTCACTAAAGTCACTAAAATCAGACCGCCCCCCCCCCAAATCACTCTGCAGCACCCCCGCCCCAGGCCGGTCCCCAGCCGGCCAGCAGCCTCCAGATGCCGAGACCCCCCAATCTCGCCTCCCCTTACCTGCCGGAGCCTCTGGCTTGGGACGGGGTGGAAAGCGACCGCTGCCCTGGGGATAGGAGAACAGGGGAGGGACAGTCAGGTCTGAGGCCCCCAGCGCCCGGGAACAGAGGGCTGGGGGCCAGGAGCCAGGGCCAGGGAGGGGCAGGGAGCCACTCACCGCAGGGTCACTCCTAAATGGGGTTTATGGTCGTCTGCCGCGGCTGGGGGACTCTCAGGGCCAGGGGGCAGGACTTGGGCAGAGGGGACCCGCCCCTACCACGCCCCTGTCCCGCCTCTGCCTGTTCCCGCGCCCGCCTGACCAAGATGGGCGAAGTCAAGGCTGGAAGGAAGCTTAGAATGAATGGCAGAGAACCTCAAGGCAGGATGGAGCCTTGGAATCTAGAATGTGGGATGGTAGAGATGCAGGGAGCCTTAGGACGGAGAACGGCAGAGCTCGGAGGGACCCTCCGGTGACAGTGAACTTCCCAGCTAGAAGGGACTTTAAGTCAAAGAGTGAAATCGGCTCATTTCATTAGTGAATAACCTGAGGCCGGAAACGGAAGTGGGGAGGGGACTTGTTCAAGGTCACACAGACCTAATCTCCCCAGGGATAGTTTAATGGTCCAAAACTATGGCCTGGATGTGTCTCCCTGCTCATCCCATCAGGCATGGGAGGAAAGGAGCTCCTGCGTCACTTTTTCCTAAAATATACCTCTGAGAGAAAAAATAAAATAAAAACCTGTAATCTCTCTGCCTCGGTTTCCTCATCTGAAAAATGGTAAGATGATGCTTGTATTGCCAGCCTCCAGATGATACTGTTAGGATTAAATGAGATCATGTTCGTTAGTCTGAAGGCCTTTGTAATCAGGAAGTTGAACATCATCTCAAGGAGCAGTGGTTGGAAAGTCCCTCACCTGAAATTACTCTCACTCCATTCTGACCTGCTCTCCCAGATGGTTTTGGAGCTTTTCCCGGGGCTCAAAGACTGAAGGATTTGTTCATGGTCACACAGCTAGTAAGTGACAGAGGCAGGACATAAGTCTGGCCCCTGTGATTGCTTACTGTCCAATAGGGATTATTATCTATCCTAACATTTAGGCTAACATGTGTATGGCATTTTATGATTTACAAAGCATTTACAGATATCATCTCCCCTAAGCTCCAGGACAACCCTGGGAAGTGGGTGCTATTATCATCATCTCCATGTTACCGATGGGGAAACTGAGTCAAGTCAGCCAATATTAAGTGCCAACTATGTGAGGATACAATGAAAATCCAAAGCAGTCCTTTCTCCTCTCAAGGAGCTTAAGGTTAAATGACTTTCTTAGGGGTCACACAACTTGAGTCAAAATTTGAGCTCATTTTCCTCACTCCAGGTCCAGTATTCTATCCCCTTTACCACCGAGGTAGCTTCACCACCCCCCCCAAAAAAAAAAAACCCATAATACATTTTTAACCTCAGGATGCCTTGGTTTGGAACTTCAAACCTTTCACAACTCGGCCCCGACTGATCTTTCCAGTTTCATTATACATCTTACTCTTTTCTTTTCTTATATATATTTTGCTTAGGCAATTGAGGTTAAGTGACTTGTCCAGGGTCACACAGCTAGGGAATGTTAAGTGTCTGAGATCACATTTGAACTCAGGTCCTCCTGACTTCAGGGCTGGTGCTCTTTCTACTGCACCACCTAGCTGCCCCTCAAAGAATATTTGAATTCAAAGAGCAGAAGCCTTGGAATTCAGAAACAGACTTAATGCCTGAGACAATGACCAAAAGGCTTTCCTGCATGGCTGGCTATTATGAGTCTGACTCACAAAAGAACAGAAATGGTCTCTGGGGCTAGAAGCTAAAAGGACTGAATGTTCTTCCATGGGTGAAGGCCACGTAACAGCTGAAATTCAGGAAAGAATCAGAAGATGGTAGTATAGCAGAGGGAAGATTCAATAAGAAGGATACAAAATTGTATATCAGCAGAGAAAGCAGCTGACAATTAGCTCCATGATCTCACATAACCAAGCCATACCTCCTGAAATAAGTAGCAGCTTCCTAGGCAAGGAAGATGATCCAGCAGGAACATTTCCCAGAAGTCAAGTGATCTGGTCACAGATTTTAGGCAATAACTATACACCGTGGCCATCTCCATATATGTTTCCCATGGGCAGTGCCTCTTGATATCTATCCCCTGGCTTTTCTTTCACACTGGTTGTGCAGTAACTTGTGTATTTATGGAGTAATTTCCTTCATGAGTTACTCTGCTACGCAGTTTCATGATACGACTTTCACTTTGAAATAATACATCCTCTGGTTGGTCTAGTAAAGGTAAAACATCTGTAGGGGCTCATGAAAGAAGGGCTACTCAGTACTGCCTCCAGACCTATTTGTTAATTGCTCTCCCACTCTCCATTCTCTTCCTTCTTCAAGTCAGGCTCCAGAGAGGAGCCTGAACTCCATACATCAAAGGTGACTGGGGATCTGTCACATTCTCAGAAAATGAAAACAAGGGTCTGGCAGGTGACAGGACAAGGCCAGCTCGCTAAAAAGTTCTCTTTCTGATCTCCTAGAGCCCCTAGAGATAAGACAAATTTAAATATAACTCCAGCTGGAGAAAATCATCCAAGTTACCTAACAGAAAGTCCTCCTAATTGCTGGCTGTGGTCATTCCTTCGTGTGAGCCTTTCAGGCCATGTTCCTCAGTGTTTGCTTAGGGATTTTAGCTACTGTTTCCTCTCTGTCTCATGGAACTGAGGGTGGGAGGGGGTTCTGGACATTTGTTTATCTTCCATATCACAGAGATTACATGGTAATAAAAAAAGAGAGAGAGAGAGAGAGGGAGGAAGCAAAGTCCTTTGTAATAAGAAAAGGCCCCACCCTATTCAGCAGTTCAGCTGAGGACAGCCCCACACTGAATTCTGAAATTCAGAGGTAGAGAACCTGGTTCAAATCCAAGCCCAGTCACATCAATTCAGCAAGTATTTCAGTTTTTTTTTGGTTTGTTTTTAATAATAGCTTTTTTATTTTCAAAATTTCAAAATGTTGTCAACATTCACCCTAGCAAAATCTTGTGTTCCAAATTTTTCTCCCTACTTTCCCCCTCACTCCCCTGTGCTAGACAGCAAGTAATTCAATATCTGTTAAACATGTGCAATTCTTCTGAACATATTTCCACATTTATCACACTGCACAAGAAAAATCAGATCAAAAAGGGAAAAAAATGAGAAAGAAAAAAAAAGCAAGCAAATAATAAAAACAACAACAAAGGTGAAAATATTCTGTTCTGATCCATAGTCAGGGTCCATAATCCTCCCTCTGGATGTAGATGGCTCTCTCTATCCCAAATCTATTGGAACTGCCCTGAGTCACCTCACTGTTGAAAAGAGCCTCAGTTGATCATCACATAATCTCACCGAGGATTTAGTAACTGACTGTTTCATGCCAGGTACTGCCCTGAAAATTGGGGGTTAAGAGACAGAAGCAAGACCTGCCCTTCCTCCTGCCTTCAAGGAGCTTCCATTTTAATGGGTAAATATCTGGGACACAGATACACAAGAGCGAATGATGGGACAAAGAAAAGAGTCCAAAGAAAATCCCAAGAGAAGGGAGAGACTGTTTTTAGCTGGAGAAATCTGGGGAGGCTACCTGGGGGAGGTGACCACTGAGCAGAGCCAAAAAGGCTGAGCAGAAACGCTCAGAGGCAAAAGAGATAAGGGAATGCTTTGCAGGCTTCCTGCTTGCACTGGGCCAAGTTTGGGAAGCAGCAGACAGTCCAATTGGGTGGCCTCTGGAGAACATAAGAAGTTAGAAAAGCTCAGGATGAAGGAAGGCCAGAGACAGGTTATGGAGACTTTCAAAGCCAGATGGAAGACTTTGGATTTTATCTTCTTCTTCTTCTTCTTTTTTTTAAATTTAATTTATTTTTTTTTTTAATTTTTGCTGAGGCAATTGGGGTTAAGTGACTTTCTCAGGGTCACACAGCTAGGGAATGTTAAGTGTCTGAAACCAAATTTGAACTCAGGTCTTCCTGACTTCAGGACTGGTGCTCTATCCACTGTACTATCTAGCTGCCCCTAAATTTTATCTTCAAGGACATGTGGAGATGCTGAAGGCTTTTGAGTTGGGCTTTAAAGGACAAGTTTTCAATCATTTCAGCCATGTCTGACTCTTCCTGACCCCATCTGGGGTTTTCTTGGCAGAGACAGCAGAGTGATTTGCCATTTCCTTCTGTCATTTTATAGATGGGGAAACTGAGGCAAACAGGGTCTAGGAAGTATTTGAGGCCAGCTATTAACTTGGGAAGACCTTCCTGACTGAAGTCCAGGAATTAATTAGGTGAAGATGCATACGGTGGGCATTCCAGGACCAGGTAACAAAAACATAGGGGCCAGAAAACCCAGTGCCCATTGGAGACTGTACAGCCGGAGCATGAGAGGGGGCACTGAGGCAGCGCCAGGCTAAAAAGGGCCCGAGTCTACAGAAAGATCACTTCTGGTCAGCCCTGCACTGATATCTGGCATCAGCTGTAGGCAGACAGAGGGCTTCATTTGTCCCTTTCACCCCTTTCCCCACCTCCAGGAGACAATCTACCCAAAACTGGGAAGAGTTTTGGTTTGTGTAAATGTCTCTGGGTGAGTTTGTTTTGATTCCTTCTAAAGAGAGCAGCTTCTGTTTACATCAGAGTTTCCCAGTAATGTCTTCAGGTCACTGAGTCTCCAAACAAGGGTGGGGTGGGGGGAACCTCTTTAATGCACTTAGGGAGAGCCTGAGTTTGGACTTCATGCCCTCTCTGTTGGGGAAGAGACATTTAGAGCCTGAGCACCATGGTGTAGTTTGGGGCATATCATGTCATTTTAGTAGGCCACGTTCTCTAGCTCTGAAATGAGCATCCCTTAGTCTCTCTGCGCCTCGGTTTCTCATCAATTGAAATAGAGATGATTAGGAAAAGCCCTACAGAATTGTATGAGTGAGTTTCCCTCTCCCCAGTATATTTGACCCTCTCAGGATATGCTCAGCATCTTGGGATTTAGCTCCCCCAGAACCAAGCTTGATGCTGGCCCCAAAAGGCTCAAGCTCTGTGGTTCAGACTGTACCCATCAGTTCTAGGATCACCCTAGATGGCTGACAAGGATTGGATGAGTAAAGAATTAGGAGGTGGGGGCAGCTAGGTGGCACAGTGGATAGAGCACCAGCCCTGAAGTCAGGAGGACCTGAGTTCAAATCTGGTCTCAGACACTTAACATTCCCTAGCTGTGTGACCCTGGGCAAGTCACTTAACCCCAATTGCCTCAGCAAAAAGAAGAAAAAAAAAAGAATTAGGAGATGGTGAAGGAATTGAGTCATTTAGTCGGGAGAAGCCTGAGGGACAAGGGGACACTCTAGCTGCCTCCAAGTATTTGAAGACAGAGTCTTGGGAGAGAAGGATTCTATTGTTTCTGTTGAGCCCCAGAGGACAGAAAGCAGGGAAGGTATAGACATATAAGCTCAGTACAATGAGAGCTATCCCAAAGTGGATTGGGGCTGCCTATGGAGGTTGGAGGCTTAGTGACTACTTGCCTGGTACGTGAATGTGGAAATCATCATCTTCATCAACATGCATTTATTAAGCACTCACTGTATACCAGTCCTATGCTAAGGACACAAAGAAAGGATAAAAAACAAAATTTTAGAAATGAGAGTTCCTTTTCAAATGAAGAAATTAAAACCATTTCTAGTCATATGAAAAGCTCTAAATTACTATTGATCAGAGAAATGCAAATTAAGACAACTCTGAGGTATCACTATAACCTCTCAAATTGGCTAAAATGATGGGAAAATATAACAAATGTTAGAGGGGATGTGGGAAAACTAATACATTGTTGGTGGAGTTGTGAATGGATCCAGACATTCTGAAGAGCAATTTGGAACTATGCCCAAAGGGCTATCAAACTGTGCATGTCTTTTGATGCAGCAGTGTTCCTACTGGGCTTATATCCCAAACAGATCTTAAAGGAGGAAAGAGATCCACATGTGCAAAAATGTTTGTGGCAGCTCTTTTTGTAATGGCGAGCAACTGGAACCTGAATGGATGCCCATCAATTGGAGAGTGGCTGAATAAATTATGGTATATGAATGTCATGGAATATTATTGTTCTGTAAGAAACGACCAGCAGGACGATTTCAGAGAGGCCTGGAGAGACTCGCATGAACTGATGCTGAGTGAAATGAGCAGAACCAGGAGATCAGTATACACAGCAACAAGACTATATGATAATCAAGTCTGATGAATGTGACTCTTTCCAACAATGAGATGATTTAGACTAGTTCCAATGATCTTGTGATGGAGAGAGCCATCTGCACCCAGAGAGAGGCCTGTGGGGACTGAGTGTGGATCACAACATAGCATTCTGATTTTTTGTTGTTGTTGTTCATTTGCATTTTGTTTTCTTACTCATTTTCTTACCTTTTTGATCTGATCTTTCTTATGCAGCAAGATAATTGTATAAATATGTTTGCATATATTAGATTTAATATAGATTTTAACATGTATAGCATATATTGGATTGCTTGCCATCTAGGGGAGGGGGTGGAGGGGAGGAGGGGAAAATCTGAAACACAAGGGGCAAATGCAAGGGTCAGCGTTGAAAAATTGTCCATGCATATGCTTTGAAAATAAAAAGCTTTAATGAAAAAGAAGAAGAAGAAATGAGAGTTCCTAAGCCTGTAATATGGAAATATGTTTTACATGACTTCACATGTATAATTGATATCATATTGCTTGCCTGCTCAAGTAGTGGAGGATGGGGAGGGATGTGAGAGAGAATTTGGGACTCGATATTTTACAAAAAGAATATTCAAACAATTTTCCCATGTAATTGGGAAATATTTAATGAAATAATAACATATTTAATAATTATAACACTCAGCCTAGCTTCCACTCCCAGGGCACTTTTTAGTTGGCAAGGGCTCTCCCTTGAGAGCAGGGATACTGCCCTATTCCCTGGGCTCTGAGTCCCTGGGTCAGGGCTGTCCACATCTCTCTGTCATAGTAAATATTTGTCCATTGATTGAGAACCTACTTGGTGAAGTGGAGAAAGGAGAGTCACCGATTGACAGCTGCAGTGTTGACAAAGGAAAACTCATTTAAACTTCCCCACTAGGCTGGGAATCAATTCCTTTCAGAGCTCTGGGTCACAGTCCCAGGGCGAGGAGCTACCCTCCCAGAGCCCAGCTCAGCCGACATCCCCCACCCCATCACCCTCATTGTCTTATGTCTGGGAGGGAGCTTTTTTGGTGGTAGTTTTTCAGTCATGTTCGACTCTGTCCCATTTGAGAAATATTGAAGAGATATTGATATCTTGGCAAAGATATTGAAGTGATTTGTCACTTTTTCTCCATCTCATTTGACAGATGAAGAAACAGAGGCAAACAGAATTAAATGAGTTGCCCAGAGTCATATAGCTAGTAAGTATCTGAGGCTGGATTTGAATTCAAGTCCTCCTGACTCCAGACCTAGTACCCTATTCACTGAGCCATCTAGCTGCCTCTAGATTTCAGAACCTTAGTGGCTGGACTCCATGCTGGGTTCATCTCAAAGGAGTCAAGACCACAGGTCAATTACCACAGGGACACTCAATCAGTTTCACAATTACCTCCCAGTCCTCCCACAGTTCCCAAGCTTGTTAAAGGCTTAAAATAAAATCAAATATTTTCAAGTTCATTAACAAAAACTAAGACATTGCAACAATGGCTCCCATGGACCCTATGAGTCATAGCTAGAGTTCAAGGCACTCAAAGTATTTCATAGGTCTTGGTCCTGCTGAGCTGCCCCAGGCCCTGGGCCATCACTCCAAAGGCACAGGACTGAGGCTCTGAGACCATGAGATTCAGGACAACAGGGTCACATCAGCGGCTGACTCCAGGTCCAAGGGAAGGGAAAGGGAAAGGGAAAGGAGGAGAAAAGGAAGAGAAAGAGAGAGAGAGACAGAGAGAGAGAGACAGAGAGAGACAGAGACAGAGAGAGAGAGAGAGAGAGAGAGAGAGAGAGAGAGAGAGAGAGAGAGAGAGA
>JAJPUD010030331.1:686-13240 GCA_023553655.1 Myrmecobius fasciatus
TCTTTGCCTCTTCAAGAGATTTTACCTTGTTTTTACCTCCTTTTTTTAGATCTTATTTTTACCACTTTTCCCTTCTTTTCCCCCATATGACAACCTTTCCCCCTCTAGTTTTCTTTTTCATATTATCAAAGTAATATCTAGTTAATTATACTCCCAAACTTTAAGTATCCCCATAGTAGAAATAAAGTTCTCAAGAGTTCTTTCCTTTTTACCTTTTTATGCTTCTCTTGAGTTCTGTGTTTGGATGTCGAATTTTTTGTTCAGATCTGGTCTTTTCATTAGAAATAGGTGAAATTCACCTATATCATTGAATGACCATCTTCTTCCCTGGAGGATAATGCTCATTCTAGCTGGATAGGTTATTTCTGGCTGTAATCCAAGTTCCTTTGCCCTTAGGAATATATGGTTCCAGGCCCTAAAATCCTTTAATGTGGAGGCTGACAGATCCTGTGTGATTCTAATTATTGATCCTCGGTATTTGAATTGTTTCTTTCTAGCTGCTAGCAGAATCTTTTCCTTGGTGCAATAGTTCTGAAATTTAGCCACGATATTCCTTGGGGTTTTAATTTTGGGGTCTCTTTCAGGAGGTGATCGGTGAATTCTTTCAATGGTGATTTTGCCTTCTGATTCTACAATCTCAGGGCAGTTTTCTTTCAGGATTTCCTGGAAGATAGTGTTTAGATGCTTTTTTTCATCATGACTTTCAGGAAGTCCAATAATCCTTAGATTGTCTCTCCTAGATCTATTTTCCAAGTCAGTTGTTTTTCCTAGGAGATATTTCATATTTTCTTCTAAGTTTTCATTTTCTTTTGTTTTTCTTTGACTGATTCTTGAAGTCTTATTGAGTCATTCACTTTCATTTGTTCAATTCTTATTTTTACAGTGTTGTTTTCTTCAGTTACGTTTTTAAGCTCCTTTTGTAACTGACCAATTGAATTTTTTGGTTTATTGCACTCTTTTTCCACTTCACTAATTTTATTTTTCAGTACATTATTGTCTTTTTCCGCTCCACTAATTTTATTTTTCAGTGCATTATTGTCTTTTTCGACTTCACTAATTTTATTTTTCAATAAATTGGTGTCTTTTTCATATCTCTTTTGCAGGGCATCATATCCTTCTTGCAAGATATTGTATCCTTTTTGCACTGATTTCAATTTATTTTCCCATTTATCCTCCAGCTCTCTTTTGAGGTTCTTTATACAATGTTCCAGAAAGGCCTTTTGAAAAGGGGACCAGTGATGGTCCTTAATAACTTCCTCTGGAGCTTTGTCTAAAGGAACCTCAGGATCTGGGGTCAGCTCTTCTTTCTCTCGATAGAAGTTGTCTATGGTGAGAGCTCTCTTTTGCTTCTTCATTTTTTTTTAGGCAGTGTGGATGTCTCTTTAAGGCTCAGAAAAACTGAAGTTCTTTGCCCTGGGGCAATTGGGCAAATTAACTTAAGGTGCTGGGCTGGTGGGGGCTAGGACTAAATCCGAATTACTCCTTAAACAAGGCAAGTCTGCCAGAACACCTGCCCTCAATCAGGGCAAAGTGTCCCAAGTGCCTCAGATAAACTCCAGGTGTTTGGAGTTTGGAGTTTGGAGTTTCTGCCACAGTGAGCTGAGCTGAGTCCCACCCTCACTTCCAGCCTGCACTGGGGTTCACTGTTTATCCCTCTGTCCGAGTTTAACAAACCTGATATGAAGTTCTTCAGAGATATCCGAAAGCAGTGTCCAAATATTTCTGGATTCGTTGACTTGAAGATCAGTTCAGAGGCTTATTTTATTGTTGATTTGAGAGAAGATCGGAGGAGGAATCAGAGAGTCACATTTTCACCCCGACATCTTGGCTCCCCCTTTCCCCCCAAAGAGATCTTAAAGGAAGGAAAGGGCCCCACGTGTGCAAGAATGTTTGTGGCAGCCCTTTTTGTAGTGGCTAGAAACTGGAAACTGAATGGATGCCCATCAATTGGAGATTGGCTGAATAAATTATGGTATATGAATGTTATGGAATATTATTGTTCTGTAAGAAACAACCAACAGGATGATTTCAGAGAGGCCTGGAGAGACTTGCCTGAGCTAATGCTGAGTGAAATGAGCAGAACCAAGAGATCATTATAAACATACTGCTGTTGCTGTGTATAATAATCTCCTGGTTCTGCTCACTTAAAAAAATAGAATGAGAGGGTGAAATAGAAATTAAAAGAATACACAAATAACCTCCTGAAAGAAATCCCAAAATGAAAGCTTTCAGGAATATTATAGCCAAATTCTAGAGCTCCCAGATCAAGGAAAAAATTATTGCAATCAGTCAAAAAAGTATTTCAAGTATCATGGAACCACAGTCAAGATAACACAAGATTTAGTAGTTTCTATATTAAAAGATCAGAGGGTTTAGAATATGATATTCTGGAGGGCAAAGGGACTAGGATTACAAACAAGAATCATTTATCTAATAAAATTGAATATAATCTTTCAGTGAAAAAGTGAATATTTAACGAAATAACAGACTTTCAGGGATTCCTGACCCTAGCTGAGTAGAAAATTTGAGTTTCCAAATAGAAGATTCAAGAGAAGCCTAAAAGGATAAACAGGAAAAGAAAATCATAAGGAACTTGATAAGGTTAAATTTCCTACACGGGAAAATGATACATGTAACTCATAAGAATTTTCTCATAATTAGCATAGTTAGGAGTATATACAATTGGGGCACAGATGTGAATTGAATACAGGGGATAAAAGCTAAGAAAAATAAAAGAGGTTAAAGACCAATGTTCTGGCAGAAAGGGAAAAGCATAATAGAGTAAATTTTCTCACATAAAAGAAGCAAGAAAAAGGTTTTATAGTGAAGGGGAAGAGAAGGGAAGTAAAGGGAAGTGAGTGAACCTTACCAGAATTGGCTCACATAGGGAATAGCATATATACTCATTTGGGTATAGGGATTATTTTATCCTACAGCAAAATATGAGGAAAGGGGATAAGAAATGGGGGATGTGATAGAAGGGAGGATAGATTGGGAGATGGGATAGAAACAAAATACTTTTGAGGAGAGAGAATGTAATAAATAGAGGGTTAGAATAGAAGGAAATACAATTAGCAAAAGTAACTGTGAAAAAAAATTTGAAGCAAGTTTTTCAGATGACGGCCTTATTTCTTAAACAGAGAACTGAGTTACATTTATAAAAATAAGAGCTATTTCCTAATTGATAAATGATCAAAAGGTATGAAATTTTCAGATGAAGTAATAAAAACTACTCATAGTCATAGGAAAAAATGTTCTAACTCACTATTACTGGAGAAATGCAAATTAAAAGAATTTTTAGGTACTACCCCATGCCCATTAGATTGGCTAATAGGACAGAAAAGGAAAATGGCATATGGTGGAGGGAATGAGACATTAATATACTATTGGTATAGTTGTGCACTAATTTAATCATTGTGTACAGCTATTTCCAACTATGTCCAAAGGGCTAATAAACCATAAATATCTTTTAACCTAGCAATACCACTACTAGGTCCATATTTTAAAAAATTAAAACCCAAACAAAAACAAAAAAGAAAAAGACCTATTTGTACAAAAATAATTATAGCAGCTCTTTTCTCAGGGAAAGAATACTATTGATCCAGAAGAAATGATGAGCAGGATGCTACCACAATAATCTGGAAAGACTTCCATGACTTGATGGAAAGTTAAATGTATTGTGTACAAAGTAGCAGCAATATTGTAAGAATGATCAGCTGTGAATGATTAAGTTATTTTCAGTGATCCAAAACAACTCTGAAGAACTTATGATAAAAAATGCTATCCATCCCAAGAAATAGATGGTGTCTGAATACAGATTGAAGGAAACTTTAAAAATTTATTTTTCTTGAGAGTCTTTTTTTGGTCTATTTTCTTTCACAACATGACTATTATGGAAATATTTTGCATTACTACAAAGGTATAATCTATATTGAATTGCTTGCTTTCTCAGTTAGGTGAGATGGGGAAGGGGGAACAAAAAACTTTGTTTATAGACTAATGTTAAAATTGTTTTTATATGTAACTGGGAAAAATAAAATACTAAATAGATTTAATTAAAAAAAAAGAAAAATAAGTATATTAAGCACACAAAAGCCCCTCAGTATACACCTCTTTGCCCTATGAGTCATTTCACTTTTGGCACTTATGTATGTATGAACTGCACAACTTCCAGTTTGTTCCTTCTCTTTTTTCTCATTCACCTTCTTTTCCTTTTTTTCCTTCTTTCTCTTCTGTTCTTCTGTTCTTTTTCCTCAGTACTGGACTCCCTTCCTAGGCCCCATGTCCATTATCACCGGTCCTTTGTCTTCCATACTCTGTACTTCTGCTACTTCCCATTTCATACAGATGTTCCCAGTACTTTAAAGTCATGGGTCTTAAAGTCATGGAGTCCTCTTTCTCCTTGGGACATTTGTTTGGTAGAACTGGTAAGCTCCAAGGCCTTCCATTCTGATTATTAGGCATCATTTGTGCCAAAGGATAGGATTTTTAGTGGTTTTTATCTTTCGGTGTTTTCTCAGATTTCCAATAAAGTAAAACATTCTCAGGTGCAATTCTCTTACGTTGCTGCCAACAGGTAACATGACACGTAAGACAGATTCTATCCTTGAGACTCTCAGTGGAACAAATACCCTGCAGTTTGGCTGATAACAATCAATGAAGCATCAGTTTCAATGAGACACAGCTGTTTCAGAATTCACCTTGGGTTTAATTTTCCTGAAGGTTTATCTCATTGACCAAAGTGCTTGGATAATGAATTAAAACATTTAAGGGGGAAGGCAGAATAAACTTGAGATTCTTATATGATAGATTTTGTTTTTCTTCTGAACATTAGACATTACTGAATGCTGGTGCACAAATTCAGGGTTTCAGAAAAGTGACAAACACTAATTTTTCTTGATAATTTTGGCAAAAGGAGGTCATTTAAAAATTCAGTATTTTTTAAAAAATACTTTTAATGAACCCTTCTTGCCTACACTGAGGTACTGGTGTTTTTGTTAAAAAAGTCAATTTATATATAACTGAAGCTAAGGATGCTGTAATTCCATTCTATTTGGTCTTATATAAGCAGGGATTATTATAGGTAAGCCAAAGGAGGAAAATGGCATTTCCAAATCTTGATGGCACTTACATGGAAATGACTTGAAATTCCTCAAGCTGCAATTATTTTCTGTTTGACAGTTTAAAATGATGGGCAGAAGGAATGCTTATTTGAGGGATTCTGTGAAACATTTCTATTTACCTTGAAAAATGAAGTTAAAGTTTTGAGTTTTAACATGTGTCACAGAAAAAAAATTTAGCAAGGAAGAAAAAAAATAAATCTCTCTTTTATGGCACATGTCTGGGATCTTAAATATTCGGCACATTGTCTGACTCCTAATCACCCATAGGTCAGGCTTTCAAAACCTGTCTTATTTATGCCAAATGACTAAGTTAAATAATTAGTGCCCTTGAACAAAAGCAGAAAAATAAGAGAAGCAAAGGAGAAAAATGAAAAAGACAGATTTCTGAAAATTGATGAACTTTTTCTGATAGTTTTTTTTTAATTTTATTACTAAAAATTCTAGAATGGTTGTTATTATGCTATGATTGCTTTTACTAACTTAATCTAAAGGAATGAACAGTGATGGGAATCGCAGGCATAATGGCAGAATCAATGGAGGAGATACTTTTGGCAAAAGGAACATGCTTCTCAAGCCATACCCTCAGGCAACTGTCTAATCAACTGATGCTTAAGCTTGTGTCTTTCTCTTTACCCCCTACCCTTTAGTATTGCATCCAGTGTAAATGCTCCTTCAAATCCCACTCTGCCTAGAAAATATAACCAAAACGAGAAAATTCTTCTTCAATTTTGCTTGATATCACAAGATTCTAGTTGAAGTTGAGTCCCAGGTTGGATAACACTTGCTCTTATATTGATTATCTCTTGATAAATGAGAAAGAAAACCAGGTTAATTAGTTTATTCATTATTAAGTGGCTAAAATTGTTTTCTCCCGCTCACTTAGAAATGGAATTTCAGAAGGAAGGAGGAAAATTATCTAGAGATTTTTAACATGAACTGAAAGGCAACTCCTATCTGTGTAATGGTAATAAGAGCAGAGGACAATAATAAACTCAAAGTCAAAGATAGTTTTTTTTTAATTTTGAAAGAGTTTGAATAATAAAAAAGAGGCTTTATTTTAAATTTAGTCTTATTTGAAGAGAAAAACATCAGAAGACAGGACTGGGGTAAAAATCTTTTTGGGGACTTATTTTAGTCCTGAAATATTTTTAGGCAGTCTACTACAATGCCTTCTTGTGGTAGTGAGATGACCATGGATTCTTAAAGATTGTGCCAGTGGAGGGCAAGCTCTGATAGTTTCTAGCAGGCTGGAAGGGCTTCAGATATGGGCTGGCAGTGGTCATAGACCTGTCATCTGAGTACTTAGTCTAGTTAAGTTCAGAGAATCTCATCATCAGCTTGGCTATGGATGTGATGAATTTTTTTTAGTAGCAAATACTCTCTAAAGATCATCTACTAAGTTGTAGACAGGTTGTGACCTGTGCTGAGTTCACACCAGTGAAATCATAGATCTTTGAAGTACTGAACTATTTACTGGATAATTAACTCAACTGTTTATTAAAAACAACAACAATAATAATAAATCATTTGAAAGACAGCAGTGGGCTGGACAAAATTAGGTGCCATTTACACTCAATAAAAATAAAAAACTTTATAACTGTTATATGTAGAATAAACATTTTCTACTGATAAATATATGTGAGGCAGCTTAGGGGTTCAGTACATAGAGTGTTGAATTTAGACTCAGGAAGATTTGAATTCAAATACTTAACTTACTAGCCACTTACTAGGCTTGAGACTCTAGGTAAGTCACTTAAGCTCTCTATGCCTCAGTTTTCTTACATGCAAAGTGAAGGTAACAGTAACAGTTACCTCACAGGATTGTTATGAAGACCAAATGAGATGATGCATATAAAGGGCTTTTTAAGGCTTAAAGCTAACTATTATTATATATTTGAATAAGTTTTAAATACAGGAAGGCTACATTTTATCAGGATGAAGCATCAATCAGTTTCAACTTTGTCTACTCTAAAATAATGCCTTCTTAATAGTAAACAAATATTGTGGAAAAGACTAAATAGGGAGATATAGTGACATGGTTGCTTTTCATCCTTAAAATGGTATGTTTTTGACAAAAAGGGTTTACCTAGTTTTATATAAATTCCTATGTCCTTCTTTAAAATCCTATACTTTAACCTCATTGTCCTAGAGAAGAGATCTGGATTCTTAGAGTCTGCCGAATGGCAGATCTTACTGAACAGGGAAGTCCGAGTATCATTCTGGTAAAGAAGTACGTTGGTTGTCCAAGGAATGGCCAATAAAATTCAGGGGAACCATTTATCAGAAACTAACTGTCTGTTAGGCATGAATTTTTTTAGTCATAGAAATATAATAGGGAATATTAATCTGCATATAGCCCTTTAAAAGAGCAGCTAAATAATTCAGTGATAGGCTGTTGGGCCTAGAGTCAGGAAGACTCATCTTCATGAGTTCAAACGCAGCCTCAAACATGAGCTGTGTGATCTTGGGCAAGTCACTTAACTCTGCTTGTTTCAATTTCCTCAGTTGTAAAATGAGGGAGAGAGAAGGAAATGGTAAACCCCTTCAGGATCTTTGGCAAGAAAACCCCAAACTTTTAAAAGTGTGCGGCATGCTTTGTATATGTAACAACTCATAAAATGGCATCAGATGGCCACACTAGGAATTGTAGTTGTTTCCAGTTTGGAAGAGAGGAAACTAACTGGAAATCTACCTTTGGATAGTATGGGACAAGGTTTTTCCACTGTAAGAGGCTTGAGACTCTCAATAAGAACAAGGAGAGAATGGAAAAGTGGTAGTTCTACCCTGGCAGCACCAAGAGCAGGGCAGCAGCCAATGTCTGACATACCTTCACTGTTCCCTTCCTTATAGCCAGGGGAGATGACCTTTGTCTAAATAGACAAGCTTGGAGGGTCACATGATGGTGTGTATTTTATTGGGGGATAGCAGGAGTACCTCAGAGAAACAAGATAACTGAGAGGAACAGATAGTCCCTGAATTTTCTGAATTTAATATTTCTAATAAAGATCTATGGGGTACCCTTTTCTTATATTGCAAGGTGTTTCTTTTTTCTGCACTTGGGCACAATGGGAGCCAACTGGAAGAGAAAGATCTTTCCTAAAGAAAGGGTGAGAGTCCCAGTTATTAGAATTGTAGCCTCTAACTGGGGGCACAATATTCCATCCATCATTTCATTCCTTTCCTCCCTTTTTTTTTAGCTAAATTAGTCAAAAAAGGAATCTACAATAGGTATTTCCACTTCCTTTCTTTTCACAGACTTCCCAACTCTCTCTAATTTGACTTCTAAACTCATTACTCAACTGAAACTACTCTCTCCAAAGTTACTAATGATCTCTTACCTATCAAATCTACTGAATGACCTTTCCCTCCACTCCTAATTCCTCACCCTTTTTGATCTCTCTCTATCTTTGAACACTGCTGGCCATATTTTCCTTGATCCTCTCTTCCCTTTAGGTTTTCAGGTCATTAGTTGTTTCTTGGTTCATTTCTTCCCTCTCTGATTACTCTTCTTCAATGTCCTTTGTTGAATCTTCTTCCATGTCCTCTGTCCTGGGCTCTCTTCTCCTTTCTTTTTATACTATTTTAATGAATGATCTCAACAGCCCCTGTGGTTTTGCTTATTGTCTATATTGATGATTTTACAGTCTACTTATGCTAATTATTCTCAAATCCCAACTTTACTCTCTGCTCATCTCCAATCTCACATCTCCGTTTATTATATATTTCAAAATGAATGTTCCATAGGCATGTTAAACTTAATTTGTTAATCACTGAACTCATTATCTTCCCTTCTTCTAAGCCCTGCCCTCTTCTTCATTATTACTTCATCATTACTATCTTAACAGTTACCCAGACTAACAATTTATGTGCCATTCTTGTGTCCTCAATCTCTCTCACTCAACATATCTAATCTGTTGCTAAGGCCTGATATCTTTGTTATAGCTCTCTCATATATCCCTTGTTCTCCTTTGACAGTTACCCCCTCAGTGAAGGTTCTCACAGCTCATTCCTGAATTTTTGCAAAAGGTTGCTACTTGATTTTCCTGACCATCCAGACCATCATCCACTCAGTTGTCAAAGTGATCTTCCTAAAGAGCCAATCTCATCATGCCACTTCCCTACTTAATTAAATGCCAGGGCTCCATATTACCTCCGGGGTTAACTATAAAATCCTCTGTTGACTTTCAAAATTCATCATAATGTAGTACTTCCCAACTTTTCCAATATTTTTATGCTATTCTCCCCTCCTTTCCCTGTCCCCACTCCATATTCTGACATTTATTGATATAAACTTTTCTTTTCCTCAAACAAGAGATTCCATTTTCCAACCCCAGGCATTTTCACTGGTTGTCCCCTATGTCTGGAATATTCTCTCTCTTCATCTCTATCTCTTGGTTTTGTGGCTTTTTTAAAGACTTGCTGAAATCTCTCATTAGAAGTCCTTTTTAATCCTTCTTAATGTTAGTGCCTTTTCCCTCTTGATAATCTCCAGTTTATCTTATATATGTCTTGTTGTATATAGTTTTTTCCCCTTCATGTAGATTGTGAATTCCTTGAGAATAAACATTATCTTCTTTGTATCTCCCATGCTATGCACAGGGTCTGGTAGTAATAATAATAATAATAATAGGTAATTGTAGGCCCTCAGTAAGTACTTTTTAACTGACAAAGTCTTGAAAAAAAATATATGTATTCACCTACATTTTTGTTGTTGTTGTTATTGATTTGTTTCAGTCATGTTAGAGACCCTATTTGGGGTTTTCATGGCAACATTTGCCATTTCCTTCTCCAGCTCATTTTACAGTTGAAGAAATAGAAGAAAACAGGATTAAATAATTGTGTCCATTATCACACAGCAATAAATATCTGAGGCCTGATTTGATCATAATCTTCCTGATTCCAGGCCTGGTTCTATATCTATTATGTAATCTACATTAAGACTTTTGGATTACTCTGTACATATATATGTCTCTCTCTCGCTCACTCTCTCCACATGTATGTTTATGTGTGTATGTACACACACCCATATATAACATATACACATATTTAAATATATAAATATACACACATGTAGGTGTGCACTATAGTATATATATATGTGTGTGTACATGTATACAAATATATTAATATATACACACAAAATATAAATATATATATTAACATACACATACAAAATATAAATATATATATACATACATACATAAAAAACCTACCAAGAGAAAACTAAAAAGGTAAAGACATATAGTAAACTATATAAATATTTGAAGAAACAATTTTTAGAAAACATTGAAAAACTGGAAACAATGAAAAATCACAGAAAGAATAAGATTAATATTGAAAGGAGGCAAGGTGATGGTTAAGAATAAAAAGGCAGATAGAAATTGTCATTTTCTTTAGTTATTCTGTGTGTGAGAAAAAAAGGAGACCTGATAATGATGCATATTTAAGAGATAAACATACACAACTAAGATGACAGAAAGAAAATCAATAAATTTTTGTTAATGATTTTAGATTCAGGAATTATTTAAAGAACTACTTCAGGAGTGAGGAAAGGTACAGAAAGTGGAAAAAGGATGTCTAATCTGAGGATTGGAAAGCTAATGACTTAAAGATGGAAATTGCAGCTTACTAAGTAGAAAGCATGATCAGCTCATTTCAGAAAGAAAGTGTCCCTAAGTTTGATGGTCTCTGTGCCAAGTTCTTTAAGACTTTCCAGTATTCCTGAAGCAATCCTTTGGCATCTGTTTTCACAGGCACATGGAAGAAAAGGAAAATGGTCAGTAGTACAATAAAAATATATTAGCAATAGTCCATAACAAAAAGAAAGATGTAGGGTAATAAAAAATGGAGACATCTGGTTCTATGGAAAGAGCACTAGATTGGGTGTCAGAGAGTCTGAGTCCAACACTTGCAGGCTAAATATCAGGCAGTCCTTTAATCTCTTCAAGCTTTGGCTTTCTCATCTATAAAATAGTTCTCTATTTTCACCAAATAAGGTTTTTATAAATAAATTGTGGTGTCTGAAAGTAATGGAATATTGTTGTTCTATAAGAAATAGTGAAATGGACAGTTTTGGAGGAAACAGAGTACCCTTATGAATTGATGCAGAATAATGCTAGCTGCACTAAAAGAGCAGTTTAAAACGATGACAATGTGGTAGAGACAAACAACTTCAAAAGACTTTAGAATTCTAATCAATACCATTAGAAACCACAAGTCCAAAGGAATGGAATTCAAACATGTCATTCGCCTTCTGACAGAGAGGCCATGAATTTTAAAAAATAGGAAGAGAAATACATTTAGGGGCGTAGATTTTGTGGAAATTTGTCTTGATAGGCTAGGTGGACATTTATTTATTTATTTGTTTGTTTTTTAATTTTTTTAAAAGCTTTTTATTTGTATAACATATGTATGGGTAGTTCCCCAACATTGATCTTTACAAAGCTTTCCATTACAAATTTTACCCCCAGTGCCCTCCCCTCCCCTAGATGGCAGGAAGTCCACTACATGTTAATAATGTTGAAATGCTTGAGAAGTTATGCAAGAAAAATCCTATCTACAAGAAAAAAAAAAGAATCAGAGAAAGGCAACACAATGCAAGCAAATGTCAATAGAGATCATGAAAATGTTACGTTGTGGTCCATATTTCATTTCCCTCTCTCTGGGTGTATATGGTTTTCTTCAGTGAACAATTGGAACTGGTTTGAGACAATTCTTTGTTGCAGAGAGCCATGTCCATCAGAATTGATCATCATGTAATACTGTTGTTGCTGTGTATGATGATCTCCTGATTCTGCTCGTTTCACTCAGCATCAGTTCATGCAAGTCTCTCCAGGCCTCTCTGCAATCGTCCTGCTGGTCGTTTCTTACAGAGCAATAATATTCCATAACATTCATATACCATAATTTATTCAGCCACTCTCCAATTGATGGGCATCCCTTCAGTTTCCACTTTCTAGCCACTACAAAAAGGGCTGCCACAAACATTCTTGCACATGTGGGGCCCTTTCCCTCCTCTAAGATCTTTTTGGGATATAGGCCCAGTAGAAACACTGCTGGGTCAAAGGGTATGCACAGTTTGACAACTTTTTGAGCATAGCTCCAAATTGCTCTCCAGAATGGTTGGATCCATTCACAATTCCACCAACAATGTATTAGTGTCCCAGTTTTCCCACATCCCCTCCAACATTCATCGTTATCTTTTCCTGTCATTTTAGCTAATCTGACAGGTGTGTAGTGGTATCTCAGAGTTGTCTTAATTTGCATTTCTCTGATCAATAGTGATTTGGAGCACCTTTTCATATGACTAGAGATGGTTTTAATTTCATCATCTGAAAATTGTCTGTTCATATCCCTTGACCACTTATCTATTGAAGAGTGGCTTGAATTCTTATATATATATATATATATATGAGACAATTCTCTATACAT
>JAJPUD010030333.1:0-13238 GCA_023553655.1 Myrmecobius fasciatus
ATAAAGCAATGGCCATCAAAACCATTTGGTACTGGCTGAGAATTAGAGTAGTCGATCAGTGGCATAGGATAGGCTCTCAAGACATACTAGGCAATAACTATAGCAATTTAGTGTTTGATAAACCCAAAGACCCCAGCTTTGGGGATAAGTACTCACTATTCAACAAAAACTGCTGGCAAAATTGGAAACTAGTGTGGAAGAAATTAGGGCTTGACCCACACCTAATACCACATACCAAGATAAGATCTAAATGGGTTCATGATCTAGATATAAAGAATAATAGTATAAGCAAATTAGAGGAACATAGGATAGTTTACCTCTCAGACCTGTGGAGATGGAATAAATTTATGTCCAAAGAAAATCTGGAACTGTTAATTGAACACCAGATAGATAATTTTGATTATATTAAGTTAAAAAGTTTCTTTACAAACAAAAATAATGCAGACAAAATTAGGAGGGAAGCATCAAGTTGCAAATTCATCTTAACATTTAAGGGTTCGGATAAAGGCCTCATTTCTAAAATATATAGAGAATTGTCTCATTTATAAGAATTCAAGCCACTCTTCAATAGATAAATGGTCAAGGGATATGAACAGGAAATTTTCAGATGATGAAATTAAAACCATTTCTAGTCATATGAAAAGGTGCTCCAAATCACTATTGATCAGAGAAATGCAAATTAAGACAACTCTGAGGTACCACTACACACTTGTCAGATTGGCTAAAATGACAGGAAAAGATAATGATGAATGTTGGAGGGGATGTGGGAAGGCTGGGACACTGATTCATTTTTGGTGGAACTGTGAACGGATCTAGCCATTCTGGAGAGCAATTTGGAGCTATGCTCAAAAAATTATCACATGTGCAAGAATGTTTGTGGCAGCCCTTTTTGTAGGGGCTAGAAACTGGAAACTGAGAGGATGCCTACCAATTGGAGAGTGGTTGAATAAATTATGGTGTATGAATGTTATGGAATATTATTGTTCTGTAAGAAATGACCAGCAGGACGATTTCAGAGAGGCCTGGAGAGACTTGCATGAACTGATGCTGAGTGAAATGAGCAGAACCAGGAGATCATTATACACGGCAGCAACAAGACTATAAGATAATCAATTCTGATGGACACGGCTCTCTTCTACAATGAAAAGTCTCAAACTAGTTCCAATTGTTGAGTGAAGAAAGCCATATGTACCCAGAGAGAGGGATATGAAATGAGGACCACAACGTATCATTTCCATGTTCTCTATTGATGTTTGCTTGCATTGGGTTTCCTTTCTCAGATATTTTTTATTCATGTAGATACTATTGTTCTTGCACAGCAAGATAAGTATGGAAACATGTATACATATATTCGACTTGTCAAGTATTTTAATATAATTAACATGTAATGGACTTCCTGCCATCTAGGGGAGGGGAGGGGACTGGGGGGAAAATTTGTAACGGAAAGCTTTGTAAGGATCAGTGTTGAAGAACTACCCATACATATGTTATGCAAATAAATTTAAAAAAAAAAAGGTGAAGTTTTAGTAGCTTAGTAGTCGGAGGTGTGGAGCAGGAAGAGCATTTCAGGCATGGGTTATAGTCAAAGACAATGTCCAGAGCCAGGAGAAGGAACAAGCATCTTGTTTGTGAACAGCCAGCAGGCCATTGTCACTGGATCTAAGAATGAATGTTGGGGAGTTAGGTCCAGAAAGACTGGACTGGTCTGGAAAGGGATAGAATGCCAAATAAAGCATTTTGTATTTGTTCCCAGACATTGTAGAAACCCACTGGAATTTACTAGATAATAGAGTGTTATGGTAGGACCTATGTTTTGGGAAAATCATTTCAGAGATTGAATGGGGAGAATGGATTAGACTCTAGAGAGACTTGAGGCCAGTGACCTACCAACTAACTGTTAAGGTATTTCAGATGTAAAGCAGTAAAGCAACTCCACTAGAATAGGTTAGGTACAGGATCAGTGAAGAGAAGGAGGCATGTGTCAGCATCCAGAGAGAGGACAGTGGGAACTGAATGTGGACCACAACATAGCATTTTCACTTCTTTGTTGTTTGCTTGAATTTCTTTTCTCATTTTTTTTTCTTTTGAATCTGATTTTTCTTGCACAGCTTGACAATTGTGGAAATGTGTATAGAGGAATTGCACATGTTTAACTTACATTGGATCACTTGCTGACTGGAGGAGGGCAGGGAGGGAAAAAATTAGAACACAAGGTTTTGTAGGAGTGAATGTGTAAAAATATCCATGTATATATTTTCAAAATAAAAAGGTATAATTAAAAAATTAGAAATGTCCGATTCTTTTAAATGTATTTCCATTTTCATCAAAATCCAATATTTTTTGCAAAGAGATGAAATTTTCTTCATTTGCTGATGACATTTCTTTAGAAAAACTCTAGTGAATCTGTAAAGAAATTAATCATGCCATAGATTTAATTTTGAAAAATATGAAATAGAGAATAAATCCATCAGTAGCATATATATTTCTAAATAATGATAATAAAATCCAAGAAGGAAAAAAAAAAAAAGGAGGCATGGTGTACCAAGGATGGTAAAAAAGATTCTATTCTAGCCCTTCATTTTAAGCCTATGTGAATTTTTGTTTCAAGTGTGCTTGTAAACAACCTATCTCTTCCTTATCCATTCTGGTATCATCTTCCATTTTATGGGTGATTTTGTTGTGATCCAGTAAAATCCAACTTGACCTCAGAGCTTATACATTGCCCCACCTTCTCAGCCACTTTCTTTCTGGGGCATAGTTAAGAAATAAAATTCCTTTGTCCCTCAAATTAAGATTTTAACTTTGTTTCCCAGCCTCCTCATACATCAGGCCTTGTTAGGCAATTCAGAAAACACTCATTTCTATGAATATGCTTTTGTCTATTTAATCTCATGAGTGATAGGGAAGTCTCCCTTTTTGTTGTTTTTTTTTTTGTCAGTGAATTGAAACTGACTCTCATAGACAGCTTAATGATATCTGCAGGTGACTATTTTCTAACATTTTAACCAAAAAGAAAGGTGGTCAGAATCACATATTTATGAGTGGAGTTAAACAGGGCAAGACTGAGGTGGTAAATATGCCAAGATTTGATAGTGAATTGTTGACTTTCAGTGCTAGTAAAGGCAGTTCCTGGCAACTATAACTTACCTCTACAGAATACTAAAAAGGATGACAAAAATTTACTTCTGTCTCCAAATCCATAATACTATGACTTGTTGGGGGAAAATATTTTTGTCTGTCTTTTAATTAGACAAGTTTTTCCATTGGATCTAATGTTGCTAAAAGGCCAACCACCATATTTATTTTGTTTATATATTAATTTGTTATAGTTATGAAACATTTATGAATAGAATTTCATCACTCCTTCAAGTAAATTAACCCGACTACTAATTTTCTGACTTAGTGACTTGACTTCATTCATATACAATATGCATTTCCCATCCTATTGCCTTTGTTCTTGCTCTTCCCCTATTTTCATTCCCATGAGATGGCAAGTCTTCTACAACTCAGGTTTTTGGGCTTTCTGATTTAATAATTCAAGTGTTAGAAGTATCAGGGGTGATAGGCAATATAGCATTAACCAAACAGTAGGTAAGTGGGTAGAACCTTCTAATTTCAGACCAGCAGTCCTGTCTTTCCTTTTCACTTTGCAGTAGTTTTAAGTATGCTTTTCTGTTTTCTGCTTTTGCAAAATATTTTGATATTAGAGATTAATGCTATTATATACATGGAAATTCTTTGGAAAGGAAAGAATCATTTAGACTTTGAGGACATTTGTGGATGGAGATGTTTGGAAGGGGAAAGCTTGAAAAGAAATTGACTAGCTCAGTCTTTCAGAGAAAATTCTGTAGTGATGAATAGGCCATCAGGGATAAATTGATGGAATAGAGAGTATAATTTACATAATAATTAAACTAGTTTAGTGTATCTAGCAACAATGCTAAAATCCTGTTTCTCTCCAGGAGATTATTCAGTGTTATTAATCTATTTTATGACCTAGTTTGCCCAAATGGATAATTTGTCTTCCAGGGTTTTAAAACATATTTAGAGAGTTGGATGCCTCCATTAATAAGGGGATAGTTTCAAAAACAGTCTCAGAAAAATAACTTTTTGTTACAGATTAAAGAAAACTTTTTCTCTTTAGTCTACACATTACATAAGTGACATGTTCTCACCATTTTCTTTATACAATTTTAGTCTTATTTTCCAATTTCTCATGTATTACAATCTGGAAATGGATACGGTTAAGATATTTCTCATCAATAATCATAGGAACATTCCTTGCTCTCTAGATTAGTTAAATAGAATTGCAAGAATGAAGAATTTCCTGTTCTTATTTAAGGGTCCAGGGTCTAAAGCCAAACAAACATTTGTTAATGCTCTGGATAATCCCATGTACATTTGGTTTGGTTTTACATCATATGCCATCAAAATATGCATATATGTATATGTGTAGATATGTATATGGATATATTGGATATATATGAACATTATCTCCTTAGCGATAGTATCCTTACTTTGCAGATAATATGATTTAGCTAGAAATTAGGGAATTTGTTAAGTTTATCTATTAAATTTACTCTTATTAGAACATTTTACTTCTTTTATCTACTACTGATTTCTTTCATTTGAGGAATTGAAATAAATCAATACATTTTGAAGATGGCCCCTTTGGCAAAGTTGACAGATCTGATAGAGTTCAAAGTCTGAATCATCTTCTTGGTATATTTAAAATCTTACTTGACTTTGTGTCCTCCAAAGTGATTTTTTGTCAGCTTAGTATGGCATGTTGTATGGGAGCAGGTGAATAATTGAAAAATTATGTTAGCAGACAATAAAACAGCAATTATATATATATATATATATAATTACATATACAATATATAAGGCTACATTAAATTATAGACATTCTTTGGACTGAGCAAAAGTAGTAACGGTAATTCTGTACATTAAAGATGGATTTTGGGAGAGCAAAGTAGCTAATATCCTCAATGGCAATTTTTAAAATCTGTATTTTTTAATTTATTGAGTTAGTTCATTAATATTTAAATTGTGGATAATTACTGCAGATGGACATTAAGCTAAACTTGAACTAAGGTGGTGGCAATTGTACTATATCACATTTGGAAAATTGGAAGATGCTTATGATGATAGTGTGATCATTGCTGCAAAAAACCTTTGTTTTTGAAAGTGATACTTTTTTGGATATTCTGGTTGTCTTTGAACTACTAATCACTGTTATCTCTGAAGTCGTAATTTCAAGTGATCCAAAGAACATAGGCATAAGCAAACTCCTGCACATTGTAAACTATCTTTGTAAGAGACATCATAGTATAGTATATAGAATTCCAGACTTGGGGTCAGAAGAATTTGGATATATGACCTACTTTCTGACATTTATTAGCTTTGTGATCATGGACAAGTAATTTAATTTCACTGAGTTTGGGGCTACTCTTTAAATCCAGAATTTCTTAACCTTTTTTGTGTCAAAGACCTCTTGAGAATCCCATGAAGCCTATGGACCCCTTTTCAGAATACTGTTCTTAATGTAAAAAATAAAATGCGTAGGATAACAAAGGAAATCAATAGTATTGAAATACAATTATCAAAATAATTTATAAAATAAGATTCCCAGGTTAAAGAATCCCTTCATAGACTTGTGGCAGAGTTCTTTTTTGGAAAGAAATTCACTTATCTTTAAAAAAAAAAAATCACAGATCATGACTAATTACATGAGAAGAGTGATGGAAGAGAATCAAGTCAAGACTTCTAACCTTGATAGAACTTCTTGGTAGGACTTAGCATAAAATCATAAAGGGAACCTCCTAATTTTACGAATGAGGAAATTGAGAATATAGAAATTAAGCAGCTTACCTAAGATATGGAAGCAGGGACTGGTGTTTTTGGTTTGTTTTGGTTTGGTTTGGTTTTTTTTGTGGAGGAAGGGATTTCCCTCTATCACTAGAACTTAGGACAGTGCTTGACACATATTAAACACTTGATAAATGCTTAGATTGGTTGATGGAAACATGGACAACATGTTGTATTAGTATGTAGATGGATTTTCATCTACATGGATAGAGAAAATACTCAAACTGAGTGGAGATCTAGTGGGTCTTTTTTTGAAACTGGTATGTTTAAAATGGTGGGTGTCATAGAAGAGATGTTGGCAACCATTCAAAAATGTGGTCGAATCAGTGATCTTTTTTATTCTGGGCTTAAGAACTAAGAAGTGGTGAGATGACTGTAAAGGAACAGATTATTTTTATTTTTTGAAGGTAGGATTTGGACCAGGACTAGTGTACAGTGATATAAAAGTCATTTTTTGAAAGTTTGAGGATCTCTGCCCTACCAGTGTGGGCATCAGTGTTATCGAGGGCAATACAGTAGAATCAATGCTGTCTTTTGGCAGTTACTTCTGAATGGTGTGTGATCTGAAATTGATAATAGCAATATGGTTTTAGTAGAATTTAATTTTGACAAAATTGTGGGATAATGAATTGTTATTTACTTATAACCAAATTCTTTTGTAATCTGACATTTGAACATCCAGTGAAATTTCTAATGTAATTTATTTACAAAACATGAGTGATTTTTCTACATTGACCTTTGCGAAACTTTTTTTTTTTTGTTCTAAGCTTTTCCCCTCCTTCCCCCCACCCCCACCCCTAGATGACAGGTAATCTAATACATGCTAAATATGATAAATTATATGACAAATCCAACATATGTACACATATCTATACAGTTATCTTACTGCACAAGAAACATCAGATCTAGAAAGAGAGAAGGAAAAAAAACAACCTAAGAAGGAAAACAAAATGCATGGAAATATTCACAGAAAGCGTTAAAATGCTGTGTTGTGGTTCACATTCAGTTCCCTCAGGCCTCTCTCTGGATGTATATGTGTGTCTGATTCTTAATGGAAAAAAAATTAGCCTTTTTTGATGTATAGCAAAACAAAAATCTTTTATAACTGAGTTTAAAATTTCAGTTGGTCCTGTCACTTCTGATTCTGTTGACTTAATTGTTTAAATTTTTAAAATACATTTGATTATCCTCAGTGCTCCAAAAGAATGAACTTTTACAACATTTACATGATATCCTTGTTGAATTGACATTTGTATATTCAAAGGCAGTATAGTGAATTCTGTTGGTGGTTAATGTAAAAGATTATTTTATGTTCAGGATAACACAATATTTTGATTGAAAAAAATTATTACTAACATTTATATTCATCTGCCAATTAATCAAGCTTCTGAAATGTGTGCAGGGATAGAAGAGTAAGAGAGGAAAGGTTAGAGAAAGGAATAAATGTTTATGTATCTGTTTGTGATAAGCATTTTACAAATATCATGTTTGAGTGCCACAATAATCTTGTAAGGTAGGTATTGTTATTTTCCCCATTTTATAGTTGACTTCCCAAAGTCAAAGAGCTAGAAAGTATTTGAGACTGAATTTTGAACTTGTTCTTCCTAACTTCAGGCCCAGAACTTGATCCATTGAACTTCCAAAACACACTGTGCCCTTAATAGTAAAACTACTGTTTTTGATTGAACTCACCTCATTGACTTCCATAGTACTCATATTGCCACTGTTTTAGACTACAGAAGAGCCCATGAACAAACTGTAAGTGAATTACAATTTCATAACTCTGGTATTTATATAAAAATTGCTTAAGGTTTATTGGAAAATAACTTCTGGTTGAATAGTTCTTATTTTGTTATAAACCTTTTTGTTATTACTTTACTACATCACTGATTTTTGCTATTTTCTGAATCCTTTCTTAGTTTCACACAGGTTAGGACCATGTGTTATCAATCATTAAATATTTCTTTAGCAACAGCTGTGTATGGTGCACTTTGAGGCTTGATATGATAAAGCATAAAATAGAATTCATGTTCTTGAGGAACTTAGAGCTTATTGAGGAGACAAGGAAATAAAACTTTAAGGAATATAAGTTTTAAGGCATTTGGGAAATGTCCTTAACAAAATTTGCTAGGAGTTCAGAGAAGGAAAGAGCTTGTGATAAAATAGATTGAAAAATTTTCATGAAAATTCATTGATTTAAATAAAAAAAAAAGACATCAGTAAAATTTTGTTGTTTTGAATTACTTTAAATGTTCAGTTAAGTTCTGTTGTCTTATTAAACTTATGCAATACCTGGAGTTTATAGTTCTGCATTTGGAGTAATTTTCTGTAATATTTTATTTCTTCCTTTATAAATATGCAGTTTAACCAAAATTTAAATAGTTATGTGATTGCTTTATATATATTTGGCTGCCAGTGATTTTTAAAATAATCCACACCAAACTGTGAACGGATCCAACCATTCTGGAGAGGAATTTGGAGCTATGCTCAAAAAGTTATCAAACTGTGCATACCCTTTGACCCAGCAGTGTTTCTATTGGGCTTATATCCCAAAGAGATCTTAGAGGAGGGAAAGGGACCCACATGTGCAAGAATGTTTGTGGCAGCCCTATTTGTAGTGGCTAGAAACTGGAAACTGAATGGATGCCCATCAATTGGAGAGTGGCTGAATAAATTATGGTATATGAATGTTATGGAATATTATTGCTCTGTAAGAAACGACCAGCAGGACGATTTCAGAGAGTCCTGGAGAGACTTGCATGAACTGATGCTGAGTGAAATGAGCAGAACCAGGAGATCTTTATACACGGCAACAACAGTACTATATGACGATCAATTCTGATGGACATGGCTCTCTGCAACAAAGTAATGTCTCAAACCAGTTCCAATTGTTCACTGTAGAAAGTCATATACACCCAGACAGAGGGATATGAAATGTGGACCACAGCATAACATTTTCATGCTCTCTAAAGATGTTTGCTTGCGTTGTTTCCTTCCTCTGATTTTTTTTTTCTTGTAGATAGGATTTTTCTTGCAAAACAACTTGTTAGGTATCTTATCATTATTAACATGTAGTGGACTTCCTGCCATCTAAGGTGTGTGTGTGGTGGGGACTGGGGGTAAAATCTGTAACGGAAAGCTTTGTAAAGATCAATGCTGAGGAATTATCCATACATATGTTATACAAATAAAAAGCTTTAAAAAAATAATAATAATCCACACCAGATTTCTGCATTACTCAGAATAAAACAGTTGACTATTCTGTAATTGTTTTTTGACCAGTAAATTTAGTTGTTTGCTATAATAATTTTTAAAAAGAATTCACATTAATTTCTTTTATTACTCGGAGTGAAAGTGACTTCAAGGAATAAAACCTGCATTTTTTAAAAAGAAATTGTTTCCTAAAAGTCAGTATTTATAACCAACAAAACTAAACAGCATTCTATATTGCTGTTATTGGTTCATTGTTTAAGAGTTCTAGTGACCTCACTAGGGTGAAATCTTGACTTCAGTGAATTGAATTTGTGAGGTAGAGCTGTGCAATCATCAGTCTCACTTTCTCCTCCAGAGGCAACCAAAGTGTAAGTGGGAAGACATGTCAAGATGACTAGTGATGGTCTTTGAAAGGGTTTTGCCTCAGCATTATGTGAATCCTTTATTACAATAATTTTGAAAATAATCATGTCTGTATGTGATTGGATTGTTCATCTACTACCTGGCTTCTCACTTTGTGGTTCTAGAATATTTTACCCTTTTCCCTTGCTAATCTGTTACTTGGACAAGCATGTAGCAAATGGCATTTATTCCTGTTTATATTTCTGAGTACATTCAAATTCATTTATGATTAAACACTGCTCAAATAGGCTGGGTAAGATTTATTGACATAAAAGAGGGTTGGTATGGATGGAGTGCTAGAGGGTCATTTCACTTCTCTGTTTATTTCCATTTTACAAGAGATGGCATTTATTTTTAAATTGTGCTCATGTTTCTGTGACTACTAGAGATCTTGAAATAGGATTTCATTGGAAAAATATGACAGGAAAGGGGATAATGACTAATAACTGACATTCAGTCTCACATTCTGGCATCTTTCTTGAAAAATTTTTATGTCCAATACTCCTCTGACTAGACATGTTGTAGCTATTTGACAAGATTGTGATTTTTTAAAAATCTGGTTTTTATCCTGATAGCTAAATATAAATACAAATTATAAATTGTATTTATAAATGATAAAATATAATTCATGAATCCTAACACATACAATTTAAAATGAGTAAAAAAAAATTGGCTAAAATAAAAGAAACCAAAAAAGATTAGTTAATAGTCATCTTTCTTTCTTGTTTCTACAAAATTTAAATTATATCTTCTTTTAAGCACCAAGTAGAACTTGATTTGCTTTCCTTAAGTTATCAGAGATATATCAGAATAACAGTTGACAATTGCATTTCAGCTTCTATGAAATTATTTTTTCTTTATTTCCCATCTCCCATAAACCCTAATGCAGATAAAAAATTATTATTATTATTATTATTATTATTATTTTGAAGTTAAGATCTAGTTCTTCACCATTGTTCTCTCTTTTATCACATTTTTTCTTTTTAGTTCAGAAAAAATAGACCAACAACAGCTACTTTACAGGTGAGAGAGCTAGTTTATCACATGGTTCAATATATTTTCTCTTTTTCTCCTCAGTAGTAGTTTATTTTTCCAAATACATGTGAAGATAATTATCAACATTCATTTTTGTAAGATTTTGTGTTCCAATTTTTTCTCTCTCCCTTGTATACCTTTTCCCCAAGACAGCAAGCAATCTGATAAAGGTTAAACATATTTTCATATTTTGTCATGTTGGGCAAGAAAAATCAGACCAAAAGGGGAAAAAACATGAGAAAGAAAAAGCAAGCAAATAGGTAGGCTTAAAAAAAAAAAAAAAAAAAAAAAAGGTTAAAATAGTATTCTTCTATCCACATCCAGTTTCACAGTTCTCTTTCTGGATGCAGATGGCATTTTATATCCCAAGTCTTCAGTGTACTTTTCAGCAATGGGTTCTTTGGTCAAATATATTGAAACCTATGTGATTTTGTTCTCAAGGAACATGGATAAGGTTGAGGTTATTGTGTGTTTTTTGCATTGGAAGGACAAGTCATAAATAATAGCTTCAGTTTGTTGTTAGTGGTTTGGGGTGAGGAGATAATCAGAAAAGTATGTCTGAAAGTGAAGCTTTTAGAGCCCCACCTTAAGTATATAAGTGAAGGGAGCATGAGACTAATATGGCACTGATTTCTTTTACAAGACATTTATATTATTGATGCAGTAGCATTAAACCCGAAGCTCTTCTCTACAGTCTTTATGCCCTATTAGCAGAGGTTGCATGACTTTTTTACCTCAGAGAAAACAAAACAAAGTCAAATGGGAAAATTACTGTTTATCAAAAGTTGTCATCTGGATATAACACAATCAAAATTTGAATGAATTAATGAATGTTTTGAAAAAATAAGATATTTAAAAACATCCTGAAATTATGAAATAGGATATTTGTTTGTTTTTTTTGTTAAGATTACTTCTGCTGTGAAATAATTCCTACATTTAAATGCTAAATTGCATATTAAGTCTGGAATGACCAACCAAAGCATATTAGTGGAGAAAACATACAGATAAATAAGCATATATGAAATATATATATATTAAATACAAAGTAACTGTTTTGTGGGGAGGACACTAATGAGTAAAAATGACATTTATATAGCACTTTTTGTGTGCCAGAAACTGGGCTAAGCACTTAATAAATCTTTCATTTGACCCTGAAAACAACTCTGGGGTATACCTATTATTATTTTTCCCATTTTACAGTTGAAGAAATTGAAGCAAGCAAAGGTAAAGTGACTTGCTCAGGGTCATTAATAAGTGACTATAGTGGTAAGTGATCACAGAATGTGATCTTATTTGATAAGTATCTGAGGCTGATGTGAACACCAGGCTCAAAGCTCTGTACTATCTTACTAGAAACTTGGAGTAGAGGGGAAATACATATATCCTATCTGTGCTTCAGTTTTCTCATCTATAAAATAATGGAATAAGGCTGAATGATCTTTTAGGTAACTTTCATCTCTAATTTGAAAAATTAACTTTAAAACAATATTTTGACTTTTCTGCTTATTAACTGTACTCTTGCTTTACATTGAGACAATATTTTGTATTGTAATCTAGTTCCAGGGATTTAAGGCTTTGGGAGATTAGCCTAAATACTATCTGTAGGAGGGCCTTTAGCAGAGCAGTAACTAGTCTGGTGTTAACTCATGCCTTTAAAACTTTGAGAATCATTGATTTGTGCTGGTAAATAAAAATAGCTATGGAGGCTGTTCTTTTGAAGTATGGTTGAGAGTTTTAATAATGTTAACCTGTAGATTTCCCCAGAGTGGTCCTATTTAGTCTGGTTATAACAAGTGAAAGAGGATCTTAATGAGTGAGATTATGTGACTCTTCTTAACTTTGTCTAGGTCATGATATAGGAATGTTATTTTATTCAGTATGTGTATTACTGTAAAGTTTTACATAGTTATTTTTATGAATGGAGTAATTTAGAATATACTTTAGTTACTTGGTATTCTTTTTATAGGATTAGAAGAAAGAAGTTGTAGTCAAATAGATAGAAGGGTTCTCGAGTTCTTTTTAGAGAAATAAATAAAGAACTCGATGGGATTGGTTTTGTTGTGTTCTCAAAGACAACAAAGAAACATCATTTCTTGAGCCATTTGTTCATTTCATATTGCAGTGTTTAGAAATGTTTGCAGAAAAACCTGCTATGAAGAGATACAAAGAGAAATTCCATTTAAAATAACTTTCGATAGTGTAAAATATTTGGGAATATATCTGCCTAGGGAAAGTCAGGATCTATATGAGCAAAACTACAAAAACACTCTCCACACAAATAAAGTCATATCTAAACAATTGGAAAAATATCAAGTGCTCTTAGATAGGTCGAGCAAATATAATAAAGATGGCAATACTACCTAACTTAATCTATTTATTTAGTGCTCTACCAATCAAACTCCCAAGAAATTATTTAAGTGACCTAGAAAAAATAACAATAAAATTCATCTGGAAAAACAAAAGGTCAAGAATTTCAAGGGAATTAATGGAAAAAATGCAAATGAGGGTGGCCTAGCTGTACCAGATCTAAAACTATATTATAAAGCAGTGGTCATCAAAACCATTTGGTACTGGCTAAGAAATAGAGTAGTGGATCAGTGGAATAGGTTAGGTTCACAGGACAAAATACTCAATGACAATAGTAATCTAGTGTTTGATAAACCCAAAGACCCCAGTTTTGGGGATAAAAACTCACTATTTGACAAAAACTGCTGGGA
>JAJPUD010030334.1:0-13237 GCA_023553655.1 Myrmecobius fasciatus
GAATGTCTCTTTCTATTATCTCCTACTAGATTTGATCTTTAAAAATGTTGATTTATATGGGCTTATTATATATCCTATAACTGCCACAGTTTCAACTAGTTTTTAGTTGACTCTAAGGTTCTCTTTATATACCATTGCAATATTGTATATATTATTTGCAATGAGTGGTAATTTTGTTTCATTATTGTCTATGCTCATTTTAATTTTATCTTGAAATATTGAATATGATGGGGATAATGGATATACTTATTTTTTCCACACTCTTATTGAAAACTCTTCCATTTTCTCCATTACAGATAATGCTTGCTCTTAGTTTTAGCTAATTATGATATCACATAAACTTCCATTTATTCCGATCCTTTTTGGTATTTTTAATAGTAATGATTTCTGTATTTTATCAAAAGCTTTTTTTGTACATATTGATATAATCATATAATTTTTCTTGGTTTTGATGATATATTAATTTAATTATTAATAAAGTTTAAAGTTTCTTAATACTGACTAGCCTTGCCTTTCTGTTATAAATCCAACGAGGTGACAGTGTATGATTTTATTATATATTGTTATAATCTCCTTGATAGCATTTCATTTAAAATTTTACATCAATACTCATTAGGAAATTGGTCTATACATTGATATTTCTCTATTTTTGCTTTTCCTAGTTTAGTATCAAAACCATATTTTTGTAATAAAAGAAATTACAGGACTCCTCATTTACTAATTTTTCAAATGCTTTATATGGTATTAGAATTAATTATTCTTTAAAAATTTGGTAAAATTTGCTTGTAAATCCATCTGTTCTGAGTTGCTGTTTTTTTTTCTTATTTGAGATAGATCATTTATGGCTAGCCTAATTTCTTTTTTTTCTAAAATTGGGTTATTTAAGTATTCTATTGCCTCATCTCTTAATCAGAGTTATTTATATTTGTGTAAATATTCATCCTTTTCAAAAAAAGTAAACTTTCAAACATCTTACCCATTCTGCAAACATTGGAAATTAGCAATTGGACAATTCTGGTTTTTAATGAGTTATTTTCTTCAGTATTTTTGTGTCTATTTTACCAAGCTACTAATTTTCTTTTCATATTTTTACATTGTTCTCGTTTCTTTTTCTAACTTTTCCCCCTTATTTGATATTTAATTTTTTTTGCTCTTTTAAAATATCTTTCTTTAGTTCTTCTAAGAGTTCTTGTTGGTCTTGTGTCCAAATTATATTTTTCTTTGAATTTGCTTATAAGTATTTTCTTTTTTTATTAATACTTTTTATTTGCAAAATATATGTATGGGTAATTCCTAAACATTAACCCTTAAAAAGCTTTCTGTTACAAGTTTCCCCCCCTACTCCCCACCCTTCCCCTAGATTGCAGGATATCCACTACATGATAATTATGTTAGAATACTTAAATCGAATATATGTATAGATAGTTATTGCCACACATCATTTTTTTTGTTCAGGAGAAATCGTATCTATAAGAAAGAATAATCCGATAAAGGAAATACAATGCAAGCAAACATCAATAGAGAACGTGAAAATGCTATGTTGTGGTCCACATTTCACATCCCTCTCTCTGGGTGTATAATTCACTGAACAATTGGAACTGGTTTGAAGCATTTCATTGTTGAAGAGAGTCATGTCCTTTAGAACTGATCCTCATATACTATTGTTGTTGCCATGTATAATGATCTCCTGATTCTGCTCATCTCACTCAGCATCAGTTCATGCAAGTCTCTCCAGGCCTCTCTGAAATTGTCCTGCTGGTCATTTCTTACAGAGCAATAATATTCCATAACATTCATATACCATAATTTATTCAGCCACTCTCCAATTGATGGGTATCCATTCAATTTCCAGCTTCTAGCCACTACAAAAAGAGCTGCCACAAACATTCTGGCACATTTGGGGCCCTTTCCTTCTCTTATGATTTCTTTGGGATATAAACCCAACAGAAACACTGCTGGGTCAAAGGGTATGCACAGTTTCATAACTTTTTGAGCATAGTTCCAAATTGCTCTCCAGAATGGTTGGATCCGTTCATAGCTCCACCAACAATGGATCAGTGCCCCAGTCTTCCCACATCCCCTCCAATATTCATCGTTATCTTTTCCTGTCATTTTAGCCAATCTGACAGGTGTGTAGTGCTACCTCAGAGTTGTCTTAATTTGCAGTTCTCTGATCAATAGTGATTTGGAGCAACTTTTCATATGATTATAAATAGTTTTAATTTCATCATCTGAAAATTGTCTGTTCATATCCTTTGACCATTTATCAATTGGAGAATGGCTTGAATTCTTATAAATGTGAGACAATTCTCTATATATCTTAGAGATGAGATCTTTATCAGAACCCTTAAATGTAAAGATGATTTCCCAATTTGATGCTTACCTCCTAATCTTGTCTGCATTAGTTTTGTTAGTACAAAAACTTTTTAACTTAATATAATCAAAATTATCTATCTGGTGTTCAATTAAGACTTCCAGATCTTCTTTGGACATAAATTTATTCCATCTCCACAGGTCTGAGAGGTAAACTATCCTATGTTCCTCTAATTTGGTTATAATATCACTCTTTATATCTAGATCATGAACCCATTTAGATCTTATCTTCATATGTGGTGTTTGGTGTGGGTCCAGCCTTAATTTCTTCCACACTAGTTTCCAATTATCCCAGCAGTTTTTGCTGAATAGTGAGTACTTATCCCAAAAGCTGCGGTCTTTGGGTTTATCAAACACTAAATTGCTAACATTATTACCTAGCTTGTTGTAATATCCTATTGTATGCCACTGATCGACTGCTCTATTTCTCAGCCAGTACCAAAAGGTTTTGATGACTGCTGCTTTATAATATAGTTTTACATCTGGTACAGCAAGACCACCTTCATCTGTTTTTTTTTTTCATTAATTCCCTTGATTTCCTTGACCTTTTGTTCTTCCAAATGAACTTTGCTACTATTTTTTCTAGATCTGTAAAATAATTTCTTGGGAGTTTGATTGGTATGGCATTAAATAAGTAAATTAGTTTGGGTAGTATGGTCATTTTTATTATATTCGCTCGGCCTACCCATGAGAACTTAATGTTTTTCCAATTGGCCAGGTCTGATTTTATTTGTGTGGAAAGTGTTTTGTAGTTTAGTTCATATAGTTTCTGACATTTTCTTGGCAGATATATTCCCAAATATTTTATGCTATCATCCGTTATTCTAAATGGAATTTCTTTTTCTATCTCTTGCTGCTGAAATTTGTTGGTAATATATAAAAATGCTGATGATTTATGTGGATTTATTTTGAATCCTGCAACGTTACTAAAGTTGTGAATTGTTTCTAGTAGTTTTTTAGTTGAGTCTCTAGGGTTCTCTAAGTATACCATCATGTCATCTGCAAAGAGTGATAATTTGGTTTCTTCATTACCTACTCTGATTCCTTTTATCTCTTTTTCTTCTGTTATTGCCAAATCTAACATTTATAATACAATATTAAATAGTAATGATGACAGTGGGCAGCCTTGTTTCTCTTTTTTTAATAAAGTTTTTTATTTACAAAACATATGAGTGATTTTTCTACATTGACATTTGCAAAAAATTTTTTCCCAAGCTTCTCCCCTCCTTCCCCCCACCCGCACCCCTAGATGACAGGTAATCTAATACATGCTAAATGGGATAAATTATATGACAAATACAATACATGTATACATATCTATACAGTTATCTTACTGCACAAGAAACATCAGATCTAGAAAGAGAAGAAGAAAAAACAACCTAAGAAGGAAAACAAAATGCACGGAAATATTTACAGAAACCGTTAAAGTGCTGTGTTGTGGTTCACACTAAGTTCCCACAGGCCTCTCTCTGGATGTATATGACTATCTTCATCGCTGAACAACTGGTTTGAATCACATCATTGTTGAGGAGAACCATGTCCATCAAAATTGATCATCGTATAGTCTTGTTGCTGTGTATAATGTTCTCCTGGTTCTGCTGATTTCACTCAGCATCAGTTCATGCAAGTCTCTCCAGGCCTCTCTGAAATCCTCCTGTTGGTCGTTTCTTACAGAACAATAATATTCCATAACATTCATATACCATAATTTATTCAGCCATTCTCCAATTGATGGGCATCCTTTCAATTTCCAGTTTCTTGGCACTACAAAAAGGGCTGCCACAAACATTTTTGCACATGTGGGGCCCTTTCCCTCCTTTAAAATCTCTTTGGGATATAGGCCCAGTAGAAACACTGCTGGGTCAAAGGGTATGCACAGTTTGATAACTTTTTGAGCATAGTTCCAAATTGCTCTCCAAAATGGTTGGATCCGTTCACAGTTCCACCAACAATGTATCAGTGTCCCAGTTTTCCCACATCCCCTCCAACAGTTATCATTATCATTTCCTGTCATTTTAGCCAATTTGACAGGTGTGTAGTGGTATCTCAGAGTTGTCTTGATTAGCATTTCTCTCATCGATATTGACTTGGAGCACCTTTTCATGTGACCAGAAATAGTTTCAATTTCTTCACCTGAAAATTGTCTGTTCATATCTTTTGACCATTTATCAATTGGAGAATGGCTTGAATTCTTATATATTTGAGTCAATTCTCTATATATTTTAGAAATGAGGCCTTTATCACAACCTTTGGATGTACAAATATCTTCCCAGTGTACTGCTACCCTTTTAATCTTGTCTACATTCATTTTGTTTGTACAAAAACTTTTTAACTTGATATAGTCAAACTTAACTATTTTGTGATTAATGATGACCTCTAGTTCTTCTTTGGTCACAAATTCCTTCCCCCTCCACAGGTCTGAGAGGTAAACCAAGTTACATTGTTCTAATTTGTTTATAATATCATTCTTTATGCCTAGATCATGAATCCATTTTGACCTTATCTTAGTATATGGTATTAGGTGTGGGTCAATGCCTAATTTCTTCCATACTAGTTTCCAATTATCCCAGCAGTTTTTGTCAAATAGTGAGTTTTTATCCCCAAAACTGGGGTCTTTGGGTGTATCAAACACTAGTTTACTATTGTCATTGAGTATTTTGTCCTGTGAACCTAATCTATTCCACTGATCCACTACTCTATTTCTAATCCAGGACCAAATGGTTTTGGTGACCACTGCTTTATAATATAGTTTTAGATCTGGTACAGTTGGCCACCCTCATTTGCATTTTTTTTCATTAATTACCTTGAAATTCTTGACCTTTTGTTCTTCCAAAGGAAGTTTGCTACTATTTTTTCTAGATCTGTAAAATAATTTCTTGGGAGTTTGATTGGTATAGCACTAAATAGATAGATTAGTTTAGGTAGTATTGCCATCTTTATTATATTCGCTCGACCTATCCAAGAGCACTTGATGTTTTTCCAGTTGTTTAGATCTGACTTTATTTGTGTGGAGAGTGTTTTGTAGTTTTGCTCATATAGATCCTGACTTTCCCTTGGCAGATATATTCCCAAATATTTTATACTATCGATAGTTATTTTGAATGGAATTTCTCTTTGTATCTCTTGCTGTTGCATTTTGTTGGTGATGTATAAAAATGCTGATGATTTATGTGGATTTATTTTGTATCCTGCAACTTTGCTAAAGTTGTGGATTAATTCTAATAGTTTTTTAGTTGATTCTCTAGGGTTCTCTAAGTAGACCATCATATCATCTGCAAAGAGTAATAATTTGGTTTCCTCATGGCCTACTCTAATTCCTTTAATCTCCTTTTCTTGTCTTATTGATAAGGCTAGCTTTTCTAATACAATATTGAATAGTAATGGTGATAGTGGGCAACCTTGTTTCACCCCTGATATTATTGGGAGTGGTTCCAGTTCATCACCATGACATATGATGCTAGCTGATGGTTTTAAATACATGCTACCGACTATTTTAAGGAAAATTCCATTAATTCCTATACTCTCTAATGTTTTTAATAGGAATGGATGTTGAATTTTATCCAATTCTTTTTCTGCATGTATTGAGATTATCATATGTTTTATATTAATTTGTTTATTAATATAGTAAATTATGTTAATAGTTTTCCTAATATTGAAGCATCCCTGCATTCCTGGTATAAATCCTACTTGGTCATGGTGTATTATTCTGGGAATGATTTTCTGTATTCTCTTTGCTAATTTTTTATTTAAGATTTTTGCATCAATATTCATTAAGGAGATTGGTCTATAATTTTCTTTCTCTGTTTTTGTTTGACCTGGTTTAGGTATCAGTACCATGTCTGTATCATAAAAGGATTTTGGTAGGAGTCCTTCATTCCCTATTTTTTCGAATAGTTTATATAATATTGGAGTTAATTGTTCTTTAAATGTTTGGTAGAATTCACATGTAAATCCATCTGGTCCTGGGGATTTTTTCTTAGGGAGTTGATTAATGACTTGTTCTATTTCTTTTTCTGAAATGGGACTATTTAAGTAATTTATTTCCTCTTCTGTTATTCTGGACAATCTATATTTTTATAGATATTCCTCCATTTCACTTAGGTTATCAAATTTATTGGCATAAGTTGGGCAAAGTAACTCCTGATTATTGCTCTAATTTCCTCTTCATGGGTGGAAAGTTCTCCCTTTTCATTTTCGAGACTAACAATTTGATTTTCCTCTTTCCTTTTTCTAATTAAATTAACTAGAGGTTTATCTATTTTGTTGGTTTTTTCATAAAACCAACTTTTAGTTTTATTTATTAATTCAATAGTTTTTTTTTTTACTTTCAATTTTACTAATCTCTCCTTTTATTTTTAGGATTTCAAGTTTGGTATTTGATTGGGGGTTTTTAATTTGTTCTTTCTCCAGCTTTTTTAGTTGCAACCCAATTCATTGATTTTCTCTTTCTCTATTTTATGCAAATAAGCATCTAGAGATATAAAATTTCCCCTTATTACCACTTTGGCTGTATCCCACAAATTTTGGTATGTTGTCTCATTATTGTCATTCTCTTGGATGAAATTAGTAATTGTGTCTGTAATTTGCTGTTTCACCCATTCATTCTTTAGGATAAAATTATTTAGTTTCCAATTGCTTTTTAGTCTATTTTCTCTTGGCCTTATATTGCATGTGATTTTTATTCCGTCATGATCTGAAAAGAATACATTTATTATTTCTGCCTTCATGCATTTGATTTTGAGGTTTTTGTGTCCTAACACATGGTCAATCTTTGTATAAGTTCCGTGGACTGCTGAGAAAAAAGTAAAGTCTTTTCTGTCTTCATTTAATTTCCTCCAAAGATCTATCATACCTAACTTTTCTAACATTTTGTTTACCTCCTTAACTTGTTTCTTATTTATTTTGTGGTTTGATTTATCAAGTTCTGAGAGAGGGAGGTTGAGATCCCCCACTATTATAGTTTTGCTGTCTATTTCTTCTTGCATCTCTCTGAACTTTTCCTCTAGGAATTTCCATGCTATACCACTTGGTGCATATATGTTTAGTATTGATATTGCTGGGCAGCCTTGTATCACACCTGATCTTATTGGGAATGTTTGTCTCCATTACATATGATACTTGCTGATGGTTTTAAGTAGATGCTACTAATCATTTTAAGGAAAAGCCCATTTATTCCTATACTCTCTAAAGTTTTTAATAGGAATGGGTGTTGGATTTTATCGAATGCTTTTTTTGCATCTATGGAGATAATCATATGGTTTTTGTTGGTTTGGTTATTAATATAGTTGATTATGTTGATAGTTTTCCTGATATTGAACCAGTCCTGCATTCCTGGTATAAATCCTAGTTGGTCAAGATGTATTATCCTGGAGATAACTTTCTGTAATCTCGTTGCTAAAATCTTATTTAAAACTTTTGCATCAATATCCATTAGGGAAATGGATCTATAGTTTTCTTTCTCTGTTTTCACCCTACCTGGTTTAGCTATCAGCACCATAAACGGTCTCATAGAAAGGATTTGGTAGTATATCTTCTGTCCTTATTTTTTCAAATAGTTTGTATAGTATTAGAATTAATTGTTCTTTGAATGTTTGGTAGAATTCACATGTAAAACCATCTGGACCTGGAGATTTTTTCTTAGGGGGTTGATTAATAGCTTGTTCTATTTCTTTTTCTAAAATGGGGCTATTTAAATAATTTATTTCTCTATTTTATGCAAATAAGCATCTAGATATATAAAGTTATCCCTTATAACTACTTTGGCCTTATCCCACAAATTTTGGTATGTTGTCTCATTATTGTCGTTCTCCTGGATGGAATTATCGATTGTGTCTATAATTTGCTCTTTCACCCATTCATTCTTCAGGATTAGATTATTTAATTTCTAATTAACTTTTGGTCTATTTTCTCCTGGCCTTATATTACATGTGAGTTTTATTGCATCATGATCTGAAAAGGATACATTTACTATTTCTGCTTTTCTACATGTGATTTTGAGGTTTTTATGCCCTAACACAGGATCAATTTTCGTATAAGTTCCATGAAGCCCTGAGAAAAATGTGTACTCCCTTCTATCACCATTCAATTTCCTCCAGAGATGTGTCATACCTAACTTTTCCAGCCTTTTGTTTAGCTCCCTAACTTCTTTCTTATTTATTTTGTGATTTGATTTATCTAATTCGGAGAGAGCAAGGTTGAGATCCCCCACAGTATAGTTTTACTGTCAATTTCTTCTTGCATCTGTTAGTTTCTCCTCTAGGAATTTGGATGCCATACTACTTGGTGCATATATGTTTGTATTGATGCCTCTTCATTGTCTATGGTACCCTTTAGTAAAATTTAGTTTCCTTCCTTATCTCTTTTAATTAGATCTATTTTTGCTTTTACTTGATCTGAGATCAGGATTGCTACCCCTGCTTTTTTTTGTTCACTTGAAGCCTAAAAGATTCTGCTCTAGCCCTTTACCTTCGCTCTGTATGTGTCTCTATGTTTTAGATGTGTTTCTTGTAAACAGCATATTGTAGGATTCTGGCTTTTAATCCAGTCCACTATCCGTTTCCGTTTTATGGGAGAGTTCATCCCATTCACATTCACAGTTAAAATGACTATATCTATATTTCCTGCCATCTTATTTACCCAAAATTATATTTTTCTCTTCCCTTTCCCCTTACTCCCTTCCCCCCTCCCCAGTATTTTCTTTTTGATGACCACCTCCCTCTAACAGTCCTCCCCCCTTTAGAACCCTCTCTCTTTTATACACCTTTCCCCTAATCCTTCTGTTCATTTATCCCTTTCTTTTCCTCCTTTCCCTCCTACTTCCCTATACAGAGGGCCAAGTTTTTCCCTGAAATCAAATGTGTCTGATATGCTCTTTTAGAGCCCAATATAATGAGAGTAAGATTTACACAATACTCTTCACCCTCCCTTCTTTCCCTCAATTATATTAGATTTTGTATGTCTCTTCATGAGACTTTGCCTTATTTTACCTCCTTTTTTTTTACTTTATTTTACCTCCTTTCCCCTCCCCCCCCTTTTTTTACAGTATGATATAACTTCCACCTCTAATTTCTTTTCAATTATTATCAAAGTAAAATCAAATTATACCCCCATTCTTCAAGGATACCCCTAGTAGAGATATAGTTCTGGAGAGTTCTTTCCTTTTTACCTTTTTAGGCTTCTCTAGAGTTCTGTGTTTGGAGGTCAAATTTTTTGTTCAGATCTAGTCTTTTCATTAGAGATAGGTGAAATTCTCCTGTATCTTTGAATGACCATCTTCTTCCCTGGAAGATGATGCTCATTCTAGCTGGGTAGCTTATTCTTGGCTGTAATCCAAGTTCTTTTGCCTTTCGGAATATCTGATTCCAGGCCCTTCGATCCTTCAGTGTGGAAGCTGACAGATCCTGTGTAATTCTAATGACAGTTCCTCGGTATTTGAACTGTTTTTTTTTTTTTTTTTTCTAGCAGCTTGTAATATCTTTTCCTTTGTGCAATAGTCCTGAAATTTGGCCACGATATTCCTTGGGATTTTGATTTTGGGGTCTCCTTCAGAAGGTGATCGGTGAATTTTTTCAATGCCAATTTTGCCTTCTGATTCTAAAACATCAGGGCAATTCTCTTTCATGACTTCCTGGAAGATAGCATCAAGGTTCTTTTTTGCATTGTGACTTTCAGGGAGTCCAATAATCCTTAGATTGTCTCTCCTGGATCTGTTTTCCAAGTCAGTTGTTTTTCCTAGGAGATATTTCATATTTTCTTCTATTTTTTTCATTTTTTTTTTGTTTGACTGATTCTTGAAGTCTTATTGAGTCATTCATTTCAATTTGTTCAATTTTAATTTTTAAGGTATTATTTCCTTCAGTTATCTTTTTTAGGTCCTTTTGTAACTGGCCAATTGAATTTTTTGGTTCATTGCATTCTTTTTCCATTTTGCCAATTTTATTTTTCAGTGAATTGTTGTCTTTTTCCAATTCACTAATTTTGTTTCTCAGTGAATTGTTATCTTTTTCCAATTCACTATTTTTATTTTCCTATGATTTGGTGACTTTTCCAATTCACCAATTTTGCTTTTCAGTGAATTGTTATCTTTTTCCAATTCACTAATTTTGTTTTTCAGTGAATTTTTGTCTTTTTCCAATTCACCAGACTTATTTTCCAGTTTTTCACATCTCTGTTGCAGAGCGATGTTTCCTTCTTGCTCTGTTCTCAATTTATTTCTCCAATCTTCTTCTAGCTCTCTTTTGAGATTCTTTATGCAATCTTCCAGGTAAGCCTTCTGAAAGGGAGACCAGCTTAAGTCCACTTTTGTGGCTTTATCTGGGATTGTTTTCAGAATCTCAGGATCTGGGGACTTCTCTAGTTTCTCTCTGTAAAAGCTGTCTATGGTAAGAGCTCTCTTCTTCTTGCTCATGATGTTTAGCTGAGGTATCAGTCACCAGCAGGGAATTCTGCAGCAGCAGCAGCAGTGGCAGCAGCGGCAGTGGCGGCAGCGGTGGCAGCAGCAGAGGAAGCAGCAGCAGCAGCAGCAGCAGCAGCAGCAGCAGCAGCGATTTCAATTTGCCCAGGGGCAATTTGCCGAGTTGACTTCCGGTCTGGGGCTGATCTGGCTAGATCCCCACTAGGACCACACTTTCCACTGCTCTCAGTCCACCCTTTATCAAAGGTACACCTGCCAAAGCACCTGCCCGCAAGCAGAGTAAAGTGGCCCAAGTGTCTCCCAGGGACTTCCAGAAGCCTAAAATCTTCTGGTCCGTCCCAGCCACGGACTTGCACCCTGGCTGCGCACTTGTGTCTATTGCCGGGAGCTGCTCGATCCCCTGCCAGTCTAAAACTGACCTCAGAAGTTCTTTCAAAGTAGATATTTGATAGAAGTGTGTTGTAGTCTAAGTGTTTGGTGGCGCCCTCACTCCAGAAGCAGTTCGAAGGCTCAATTTGTCTGTGCCTGAGGGAAGGTCTCAGGAGCTCACAGAGAACACTGTCTGCAGTTCGCCATCTTGGTTCCACCCTCGCTTATAGGTATTTTCATTTGTTCTTCTCAATTTGTTTCTCAAGCTTCTCTGCCACCATAATAAAGCCTTTTTATGGTCAAAATGATTGATTTCTTTTACTGTTTGCATTTTTCAGACTATTTATTGACTTTGAACTTTATGTTAGAGTTGGCTCTGCTCATGTCTTGTTAGAATAACTAGTCTGAACTTCAGTCTTTTATGACCTTCAATCACTTTGAGAGCCAGATTTTGTGTTCTGTAAGTTTTCATTGCTTGTAAAAGTGGAAAGATCCAAGGGTAGATCTGATCAGTACCCTTCTGTTCTTTACTTTTGTTTTTTATCTAGGTAGTTTTCTACTCCCTCATGACAGCAACTACTCCTCTGAGGCTTGAAATGGTAATGGCAGACAATAGACAGTTCTTTATCTGAGTTCTTCCTGGCATCCCTCAGTTCAACACCAGATGAAGCCTCTGAACTGGTTTTAGAGGGACATAACCCAGAAATCTTTGGAGTGTAACAAATTTCCAGTAGAAGATATTTTAGAACAATTTTAGAAAAGGTCTGTTTCAATCAGGGGTGGGTGGACAGGGGTGGGAGGCTAGATGACCAAGTGCAAGTGCAGCACAGGGACCCAGGATGCCATGGTGTCCACAAATTTGGAATCTACTGGGAGACTCTTAGCCAAAGTATAGCAGTGTTGGGTACTCTGTCCTGGTTACAAGCCAGATGATCAGCAATTTAGCTTTGAGACATCCAATGCAAATACAGAAGGCAAAAAGTGAGTCTCTGAAACCCAGAATAACATGGGTTTCAATCACGCTCTTCCAACCCTGGAAGGAAGTCAGCAACACTGGCCCAGGGCAGGTGTACTAACACCTGTACAGAAAGCTGGTGTACTAACACCTGTACAGAAAGCTTGGGATAACCTACGCTTTGCCCTAAGAGCAGACCTCAACCTTTAAAAAAATGAGCAAAAAAGTAAAAAGAACTCTGATCTTAGATAGTTTTTATGGAGATAAAGAACAGACCTCAAACTCTTAGGAAGCTAAAGGCAAATTGTCTCCAGATGAAGCCCAACAGGGTGATATGAGTTGATCCCCATCTCACAAGGTTGTCTTGGAAAAATTTTTTAAAAAAAGCAAATAGCTCCTTACAAAATAGCTTTGATGAAATGGAAAAAAATTGAACAAATGGAAGTGAATGACTAAATGAGACTTCAAGAATCAATCAAACAAACCAAAAAAGTGAAAAAACATGGAATAAAATGTAAAATACCTAATTAGAAAAACAATTGACCCAGAACATACATCCAGGAGAGACCATGTAAGAATTCTTGGACTCCCACAAAACCATGATGAAAAAAAAGACCCTAAACATCATCTTTCAAGAAATCATCAAGGAAAACTGCCTTGATGTCCCAGAATCAGAGAGTAAAATAGCATTGAAAGAATTCAGTAATCATCTCCTGAAAGAGACCACAACACCAAAACTTCAAGGAACATTGTAGCTAAATTTCAGAATTGTGAGATCAAGGAGAAAATATTGCAAGCATCCAGAAAGAAACCATTCAAATATCGAGGAGCCACAATCAAGATTACTGAGGACCAAGAAGATTCCACTTTAAAGGATAAATGGACCTGGAATCTGTTATTCCAAAAAGATTACAATCTGAATCCCAATCTGAATTCAAGAGATGCATAAAAAGGTAAAAAGGAAAGGTCTCTTGAGAACTTTATTTCTACTAGGGGGATACTCAAAGTTTGGGGGTATAATTAACTAGATATTACTTTGATAATATGAAAAAGAGAACTAGAGGGGAAAAGGTTGTCATACTGGGGAAAAGAGGGAAAAAGTGGTAAAATAAGATCTAAAAAAAAAA
>JAJPUD010030335.1:0-13237 GCA_023553655.1 Myrmecobius fasciatus
TAGTTCTGACATTGTGTTCTTAGAACTTTTCCAAGTCCTCCATTGTACATTCTAAAGTCTTTAACTGTTTTGACGTTTCCTAAGCTCCCTCTCAGCTCTGACATTAAGATTTTATGCCTCTGAAGCCACACATTATAGACTAGCTATAGGTGGCTAGGTAGGGGACCCTGATCACCTTCCCCTTTGCCACCCAGGTTTCCATTCTTTTTTCCCTACACTAATAATTGTCTTGCCTATGGAAACCTCCAGGTCTCCTCTTCCACAATTACATCCCCCAAGCACCAAAGACACCACACACATAAAAATATAGAATGGTTTTTATTGTATTTTAGTTAAAAAAAATAACTGTTCCACTGAATGAAGTTTTTTTTTAAAGGGGGGGGGAACAAACCCAAAAGCAAAAAAAAAAAAAAATTTATAGTCATCTGTACAAAGACATCTCCTAAGGAAACAACACTGGGGATTCCAGTTGCTGCTTCATTAGTATCTCTGATTTCTGCAGATTATTTATACCAAAATAAAACCTCTGAAAGTTCAACAGTGAGCTTAGTATGATCTTCTGAGAATTACTAAAATAAAGGGTATTGAGTCTAGAAAGCAGTGACAATGTCACAAGAGACACAGAGAGGTTTGCATAACTTTAGTGGCAGAGCGGGTTTGTGTTTCGGCTGGGCGATTGACGACCGGATCACAGCATTAAGAAATCACATTGACAGAAAACACAACATCTCAGGAAGCAAGGCCACCACTGGCTGTCGCTCAGGCCGTGAGGTTTGATGGGGGGGGGGGGGGCCACAGAGGAGCCAGGCCAGGGGCTTTCATGCTTCCCTAGCCTGGTGCACACAATAAGACTTGTAGATCACCAAAATCAACCCGGCAAGACGGTGAATAATGTCCAGTTGGACACTGCACCACACATTTGTGCAAATGGAGAGACAGATGAATGAATGGGTCTGAACTGTGAAAGGAGAGAGGGTAGAACCCAGGGGCTAAAGCAGACCCTTTGGCTCTTCAATGTCACAGTGCATGCAAATACACCTAAAAGCACTTTTTGGATGCTGCCTGGAGAAATGTGATATTTGTATTTTCTCTCTCCCTTCTTTGGGGACTGGCCCATTCCTCCTGCATCCCTTCCTTTCTAATTTTCCTCACCCTAGCCCATAATTTCCCTGGACTTGTTTATTAAACCTTCCAGCACTCTTGTGCCCCACTGAGGCCCTTGGGAGGTGGGGAGCTGGGTGTTTTTGCCCCACTGTGCCCACTTGTGCCTTAGACATCCCTTAAGATGGCTTCCTGGCAGAAAGTGGGCACAGTGAGGTAATAGTGGTACAGCTGCTCCCCTTCCTTCTTCAAACCAGGCTGAACATGAGGTGTTAGATCTTAGATACTGGATGGGACATCCTCATCATGGCTTGAACTATTATCGTGGGACTTTCAGGTTTTCTTGCCAGATCCAGGGACAAGGAATGCAGTTTTCCTATCTGCAAAATGGGGTTGGAGAGATCTGACTAGATGCCCTGTGAAGTGCCTTTCAGTTGTAGGGCACTGATCCCTTTGAAGTCCCTTTCAGCTCTAGGGCTTATGTTTCATCTCTCTAGGCTGCCCCTTGGGAAAGTAACAAATGAGGCCTCAGTTTTCTCATCTGCAAAATGGGGTTGGAGGGATCTGACTAGATGCCCTTTGAAGTCCCTTTCAGCTCTAGAGTACTGATCTTATGTTTCATCTATCTAGGCTGCCTCTCTCTGCTCTTTGACTTGTGAGGAATGATTGCTAAGTCTTTTCCCCTTTCTTACATTATAAGAGGTGGTAACTGGCTCCAGAGCAAAGGGCTGATGACCTGTTTTGAACCCTGAGGGTCTCTGTGGGGCTGGCAGAGCTGGCAGGGGTTGGCAGAGTAGGAATATGAGGGTAAAGGAGAAGGAAGAAAGGGGGTGGGAGAACAGTGAGAAAGGGGAGAAGGTCTGCCTGTAACTGCTCTAAAAGGGCATGTTCTTACACTCGATGGAGAAGCCCATGCATTGGGAGCTGCGGGGGAGTCCTAAGGGCCTAGAAGACAGGACTAATATCTGAAAGGGGTTTCCTGGAGTGGGCAGAGGTGCTAGAGGATGCCGGTGGTGATGGCTGTATCTGTTAGGGAGCAAACAGGCAGGAACTGGGAGGCTGGGTTAAGGCCCAGGTGGGCTCATCATTCACAGGCAATAGCTCTTAAGAATTGGTCCGTTCAACCATGAGCTTCTCGGCCTATCCTTGGAGCCTCCAGTGGGGCAGGGGCCTAGAGAGGGTGGCCAGGCCCGGCCCTGCCCCCTGCTCACTGCTTAAAGGCCGACTGGAGCTCCTTGAAAGCAGCTTTCCTTTGTTTCTGCTCCTCAGCCTGTCGTTTGCGTTCCTCCTGCTCAGCTTTAATCTCCTCCTCGAACTTGCTGGAGACGTTGATTGCTTGGACCTAGAAGTACAAGGGAGTCAGGGTTGGGCCACCAGGAGAAAAGGAGGGGGGTGTGGAGACTGCCTTCCAACCTTCCCACCCTCCAGATACTCCTTCCTCTGTTCTTTTTGTCTCTATCATCTTTCCCATTTTCCAGGTCTTCTTTTCCAGGTTGTATTCTTCCATCAGACTATAATTCTGAAGGTACAGACTGTCTTGCTTGTTTGTATGTTTTCCCAGCATTTAGCACAGTGCCCAGCACATAATAAACACTCTTTATCCATTCTTCTACCTAACTCTATCTTTTTTTTCCTCTTCTGCCTGTCTCTGTTCCACCCCCTCTATCTATCCATTCATCCTTGTGTTTATCTAATTTATCCATTCATTGATCCATCAATCTATCCATCTATCCCTTTTTCTCTCTTACATCTATCCATTCATCCTTCTTTTATCTCTCTCTCTAGTTTATCCATTCATCTTTTTCTCTCTAACCTTCCTCTCTGTCTCTCTATCTACCTCTCTGTCTTTTCCCCTCTATCCATTCATCCTTCTCTTTATCTAGTTTATCCACTTATCCATCTACCTCTCATTTCTCTCTATCCATCCATTCATCCATAACTATTATTCTTTCTCTCTCATCTATCTAATCTATTCATTCTTTTATCTAATTTATTCATTTTTTTTTCTTTAACCTTTTCCTTCTTTCTGTATCTGACTTTCCCCCTCTCTATCCGTTCATCCTATTTACCTAGTTTATCCATTCATCAATCCATCCATTCATCTCTCTCTTTCCCTATCTATCTATCCATTCATCCTTCTGTTTATCTAATTTATCCATTCATCCATCTACCCCCTCATTTCTCTCTATCTATTCATCCACTCATCCTTCTGTTTATATAGTTTACCCATTCATTGATCCAACCATTCCTCTTTATCTCTCCTTAGCTATCCATTCATTCTTCTGTTTATCTATGTGGTTTATTATCCTTCTATCCATCCCTTTTCTGTTTTTAGTTTATCTATTCATCTATCTACCTCTCTCTCTCTGTCTCTATCTTTCTATCAATCTATCTATCCATCCATCTGTCTTTCTATCTTTCTGCTTATGTATCTAATTATCTATCTCTCCATTCATTCATTCATTACTGGTCAGTTTCTATCATCTACAGTGGAAAGAATACTTGATTTGGAGTCAGGAGAGATCAGGGTTCAAATCATCACTCATACTTAGCTAGCTGTGTGACCCTGGAAAAGTGCTTTTACTTTGATGGACCTTTGTTTTCCCTACTTTAAAATGGAAATATTAAAATTCAGGTCTTGTTGTGACAGCCACCCTATTCAGTAAACTGCAGTGCCTCCCAGGATCAAATACAAAATGCTCTGTTTGGCATTTAAAATACCTAGCCCTTGCCTCCTTTTCCAGTCTTATTATACCTTACTCCTTAACGTATACTCTGAGATCCAGTGGCATTTTTGCTCAAACAGGATGTTCCATCTTCCATCTCTGGGCATTTCCTCTGGCTGTCCCTCACACCTAGGAGGCTCTCCTTCCTCACCTCTGCCTCCCAGTTTCTCCAGCTTCTTTCAAATTTCAGCTAAATTTTTCTCTTTCATCTCTTTCCCAATCCCTCTTTTGGTGCCTTCTTTCTTTTAATTATTTCCTATTAATTTGTTGTTCCTCCCATTAGATTGTAAGCTTCTTGAGGGCAGGGGCTGCTTTTTGCCTTTCTTTGTATCCTCAGTGTTTAGTACAATGCATTGCACACAGTAGGTGCTTACTGACTGCCTGAGCCACAGGGCTTTGAGTGAAGATGTGACTTTCACAAAAATAGCAAATTGAAGAGCCTTGATTCAGACCCAGGAACCCTGATTCCAAAGAAAGCCCACTTTCCATGACAGTGAGTGGGGGGTGGGGGACAGGAGGGATAGAAGTAAGTTTATGTGACTGGGATGAGGGACTCGGCAAGAGGCGATGGAAATGGGAGAATGTGGGGAAACAATTCACTTAGTTGTGATGGAAGCCAAGGGAGAAGGGGGGAAGAGATGGAAGAAAGGCTGTATGGGTAGTTATGGGGGCCTAAAATTAGGGGCTTTTAGTGTCTTCTGTCTTATGGTGGTCTGGTTTTGATGCCTCGGGGGGAAGGAGGCAACAAAGCCAGGAGAGAAAGCCCTCCTGCCCTCCTAGCCCCATGAAGAAAGCCACCACAGCTCCACTGGGAGCACCAAGCTTCAAAAACCCTTCTGTTTTCCTTACTTTGGCCTCAAAAAAGTTCTTGGCTCCTTTAACGCCTTCTGTCGAGACATCGATTTCGGAGCGTTGGGCGAGAACGTGAAGTCCACTGTCCTCCTGCAGCTCTCCTGCTGCCGACTTCCGGAAAATCAGGAGGAACTGCAAGAAAAGAAGGAAACTTGGGTCATGAGGAAGCCATGTAAAAGCCTGGGATGATGGTCCCCTCCTACCAGTCTCTTCAGCTCAGGGACCCTCCAGCATGGAGGAATCATCAGGTTTGAAGGTGGGAATCTCGGGAGTCTGTGAATCTCCCTCAGGGAACCCAGGGCCTGGACCTCACCCAGTCACTAATGAAGGTATATGACTTTGAACACATCACTGCTCTGCAGATCTCAGTTCCACACTTGTAAAGTGGAAGGATGAGTCTATATAATCTTTAAGATATCTTTTAGCTCTGACATCCTGGGTTCTAAGGGCCCTCCCAGCTCTGACCTCCTGGGTTCTAAAGTTCCTCCCAGCTCTGACATCCTGGGTTTTAGGGGCCCTCCCAGTTCTGACCTTCTGTGTTCTAAGGTTACTCCCAGCTCTGACATCCTGTGTTCTAAGGTCCCTCCCAGCTCTGACATCCTGGGTTCTAAAGGCCCTCCCAACTCTGACATCCTGGGTTCTAAGGGCCCTCCCACCTCTGCCATCCTGGGTTCTAAGGGCCCTCTCCCAGCTCTGACATCCTGGGTTTTAGGGGCCCTCCCAGTTCTGACCTTCTGTGTTCTAAGGTTACTCACAGCTCTGACATTCTGGGTTCTAAGGTTCCTCCCAGCTCTGACATCCTGGGTTCTAAGGTCCCTCCCAGCTCTGACATCCTGGGTTCTAAGGGCCCTCCCAGCTCTGACCTCCTGGGTTCTAAGGGCCCTTCTGGCTCTGACATCCTGGGTTCTAAGGGCCCTCCCAGCTCTGACATCCTGGGTTCTAAGGGCCCTCCCAACTCTGACATTCTGGGTTCTAAGGGCCCTTCTGGCTTTGACATCCTGTGTTCTAAGGGCCCTCCCGGCTCTGACATCGTGTGTTCTAAGGGCCCTCCCAGCTCTGACATTCTGGGTTCTAAGGGCCCTTCTGGCTCTGACATCCTGGGTTCTAAGGCCCTCCCAGCTCTGAATTCTAAGTTTACAGGGTCATATTTCTAGGCCTAGAAGAGATCCCAGACACCATCTAGCCTAAGCTCCTCTATAGAGCAGAACTCTCAAGAGGGTCAACTATGGGAGGTGGGATTTGAATCCAAGCCCTTGAGTCCAGATTTAACACTGTATTCACTACATACACTAATTCACCAAAGTTGGGCACAGAGATACTTGTTGAATGAATAAATCAAATACCTAACTGCTTATATCTGGACATTTTGTCCTAAATAAAGAGAGAATATTAAAATTCTGATTCACCAGCTCACCCCGATTGTGACAAGTTTACCACCTATTAGGAAGTTTACAGTATAAGCAAGGAATCTAAAAGAAGACATTTCTCAAACTCTAAGGAACCTACGGAGTCAGCCAAGTTATCTGTCCATTTTAGTGGTGAGTCAACTAAGGACTAGAATCAGGGTCCCCTCTCCCAGAGCTTCATTATGTGAAGCCTGCTTTTGGTGAACCCAGGCAAGGTATAATGATGGCAGGAAGTCAGAGGCCCAGTTATTTTGAGGTACCCCCTAGACCCCTATTTTGAAAGAGGATTCTATTTTTCCTGACTCCCACGCCCAACATCACCATCAATGGTGATGGCAGCCTTGGCTCCTTTCCCATCTTACCTCCCGGAAGCTCAGTTTGTTGTCAAGATCCTCATCTACTTCTTTGATCATATTTTTCAGACCCAGATGTGTCTGAGGAGCTTCAAGCTTCTCCATCATGAGCTTCAGCTCCATTAAGTCTATGAAGCCGTCCCGGCCAGCGTCATACCTGGGGGATGAAAAGAGCAGAGGGTGAGAACAATTGTGGTTTCTGTCCAATCCAAACTCCATAGGTTAATGCTCTTACCAGGTGCTGGTCTGCCACGTAAGCTCCAGGGGTAAGGGAAAACACTGCAGACAGTTTTATTCACCTGAACAATTATTCATCCATAAAACTACTAATATCACAGCTGGGCCCTTAGAACAAAGCTTCTTAAACTCTGGGTTGTGACCCCATATGAGACCATTCAGAATGTGGGGGTCAAGAAAAATATGGCAACAATAAAAGGTATCAAATAATTTCCCAAGATTTAATTCTTTATGTAAAAAAAAAAGCACATCTATCTTATTAGTATGCAAATTTGCTTTCATCTTTAATAAATGGCAAAATCATATGTATGCTAAAGAACTGTTTCAAAATAAATTTCTTCATGATATATTATCAATAAATATTTGATTTATATATCCATTTTATATTACCTATAGATTTGTATTGTGCAAAAATTTCTTGGGTGAAAAGGGACTGAGAGTGGAAAAGGTTTAAGAATACAGGATGGCAGAGCTGGGAGAGGCCACAGAACACTGAATATCAGAGCTGAGAGGAGCCTTAGAACATGAATGAGCCCTCAGAACACAGAATGTTAGAGCTGGGAGGGCCCTTAGAACCCAGGATATCAGGGCTGGGAAGGCCCTTAGAACAGGGGTTGTCAGAGCTGGGGGATCAATAGAGAGCAGAATTTAGAACATAGAATGTCAGAGCTGGGAAGGGATTTTAGGACACGAATGTCAAGAGATGGAAGGATCCATCATAGAATAGTGTCAGCTAGGAGCGAGGAGGGTTCTTAGAATACAAAATGTTAGAGATGGGAGGATTCTTACAACAAAAATTTTAGAGGGAGAATAGGATATCACAGCTAGGAGGAATCATAGAATAGATTGTCCAAACATTAGAACATAAAAAACCCCCCAAAACTTTAGAACATGGAATGTCAGAGCTAGAAAGTGCCTTAGAAGAACCGAGACAATCAGAGAATCAGAGAGAACCAGGGAATGCAGAATGGAGAACATCGAGTGTCGCAGTTGGAAGGAATTCGAAGATCAAATCAAATTTCCTCCTTTTTACAGACAAATAAATGGAGCTCTGGCATTTGAGAAGTCAGTCTCTGGAGGACAACAACTCAGATCTTCTGACAGTCAGCTCACTTTCCATGAGAGTCCACTGTCTCTATGCCAAGGAGACAAGAGGGGAGGGGCAGTTGATGAAGAATAGGAATAATAATCCAGTTGTCCTTGGGAGACTGGCATTTTAGACACACCCAGCCTCTATCTCCTTTCCCAGGATTCTCAGCAATTGCCTCAGAGGGCCTGTTTCCACATAATACCCCAAACCTCTACACAGTCCTACTTTTTAGCCTTGACCCCTTCCTTGGCGAAAGCATACTACCAGAAACATACAGAATTTAAGCTCCTTGAGGGCAGGGGCTGTTTGTTTCTGTAGTAATCCAGTACCCCAACATAGTTGGGGTACAAAAAAGGCCTGTGGAACAGCTGAGCTAAAATGACCCTCTTGTCAGTTTTCTGCAGATTAATTCTTCCTTTCTCATTGTCAAAAGTATACCACCAGAAACACAGAATTTAAGCTCCCTGAAGACAAGGGTTGTTTGTTTCTGCCTTTCTATTCCTAGTATCCAGTACCCCAATATAGTTGGAGTAAAATGACCCTCTCGTCAGTTTTCTGCAGATTAATTCTTTCTGCAGACTAACTCCCCCCCCTCTATCACAACTGCTCGGCAGAAGCTAGTCTCTGCCCCTTTGTTCTGGAAGGGAAGGCGTATTTAGGGCACTCTCAGCTGGTTAGCTCCCAAAAGACATTTGGGAAACAGACACTGCTCACAAGAGGCCTCTCTCTCCCTGGTTTCCATGAGCCTCCCCTTCCCCTGCAGCTGTGCCGGGGTTAGGAGCAGGAGCTGCCAAGGGCACATCACACAGTGGGTGGGGACACAGGCTTGCTAACATGTACACAGATCTCCTGCTTATCAGTCAGGGAAACCTCTCCCAGGCTAGGGTTGGGCAACTGACAACAGCTGCAGTTCTGGAAAAGCCTGGGGACTTTAGGAAGGGGACCCTTTTCAGACTTGGGGAGATAGGCTTCTTTGTACACCTGCTCTTATAGACAGGATGCCGATAGCTGGAGTAGTTCAACAGCAATAGAGCTTAGAACACGGGATGTCAGAGCTGGGAGAGTCCTTAGAACACAGAATGTCAGAGCTAGAAGCGTCCTTAGAACATAATGTCAGAGCTAGAAGGGTCAATATATATATATATATATTGAGAGGGCCCTTAGAACACAGGATGTCAGAGCTGGGAAGACTCAGAACACAGAATGTCAAAGATGGAAGGAAGGAAGGGCCCTTAGAACACAATGTCAGAGCTAGAAGGGCCCTTAGAACACAATGCCAGAGCTAGAAGGGCCTATATATATACATATATATAAATAAAATTTGGACTCCAAACACCAAAGCTGGGAGGGCCTTTAAAACACAGAAAGTAAGAGCTGAGAGGGCCCTTAGAACACAATACCAGAACTAAGAGGGCCCTTAGAACACAGAATGTCAGAGCTGGGAGGGCCCTTAGAACACAATATCAGAACTAAGAGGGCCTTTAGAACACAGAATGTCAGAGCTGGGAGGGCCCTTAAGAACACAGAATGTCAGAGCTGAGAGAATCTTTGGAACACAAGAGTATCAGAGCCGGAAGGATCTTAAAAGACCATCTAGACCACAACTCACACAGTATAAAGAAGGAATTTGAGGTTTCTGGCAGCTGAAGGGACTGACCCATGGAGCAATTTATTTTATTTCTGGACACCCGACTTCTGCTCCTGCAGAGTGATTTCCTGGGTGAGCTATTTAGAGAGATTCGGGTAGGAATGTGGGCATGTTGCCAACCTGTTGTAAATCAGCCACTCCCTTGGACTCTCTAACTGGGCTCTCTTTGGCACAGAATAGGGTTATGTAGCTACTTCTCTCCATCAGCAAATGAGTTTAAGAGAAAAAACATTGGATTTAGAGCCAAAGACCTAGATTTGAATTTTGATTCTGCTTGCACAACCTGTGGGTTCCTTCTCCCTCTCTGGATATGCTTCCTCATCTCATAAAATAAGACCCCTTTGATAATAAAAGTGTTGCTATGATCCTTAGTGGAAGGGCAGGGGCAAGATTTCTATTAAGTCAGTTTCATATACCAAATCAATCATCTGAAGGGGTCTTGGAGAAGGGCACATCTCCAGGGCCTTAGATGGAGAAAAGACACAGAGAGGAGAGAGAAGGGCTCCTTCAGGGTCCCCAGGCAGTAGGAGCTGCTAAGGACTAGGGTGGCTGAGGAAGCAAAGTGTGAACACATCTCTCTATGAGCAGATACACTGGTGAAGGGATGTGAGAAAGGATATGAGAGGATGTGGTCAAAAGTGTTGGGAGGTAGTGGGCCTTAGGCTGGTCAGAAACCAGAAGTTCCTGAGGTCTACTTCCCATCTGCCTCTCGGTCGCCCCAGAAGCCTTTAGAAGGATACCAGAAATAACAATTATTGGAGGAAGCAATCTGGTAAGAATGAAGTGGGCAGAGCTGGGCGACGTTGGGCAAATCATGTGATCTCTTACAGCCTCAGTTTCCTTATCTAAAGTGAGGAGACTACATAATGTGCCATATTCCTTCTAATTCTATACTCAATGGGCTTACAGGGCTCTCTAAGGCCATTCCTCTGCCTCGGCAAAGGACAATTCTGAAACCGCCCAGTCCACCCGCTATTTATCTTTTATTTATCCATAAACATTCTCAGGGAAAGCAAGAAAAATCAGGGAATTAAGACTAGATGTTCTTTAAAGTCAAACTGATATTCTCATTTCTACTGTTTTTTCTAGTTCTAGTAAGCAGTTTACAGGACTCTGTATTAATGTTCAATGATTCTTCTTTGCAGGGACTGTAAGAGCTCCATTTCATTCACTACTCTGAAGGAGGGTCCACGGTGGAGAGAACGTGAGCCACTTGGATCATTGGCGTGTCTGCAGCAGTCCTGCCAGATCAGGCCTTAGGCTGCTCAAAGTCAATAAGTTTCCAATCAATGACTCTGTGGTTGCGCTCTGGGTCCCTAGGGCCCTGCCCACAGGCCGAATGGCTTGACAGACATGATTAGGGAAGCGAATGCCTTGGAGCAGGCCACAGATGGGCCAGCAATGCCAACAGCAGGGGCTGCTGGAGGAACTGAGCTTTTATGTGATGGAGGAGGCTGGTCCTGAGAGCCCGGCGGAGCTGAAGGTAGGACAGATGTTTATGACCAGCCAAGGTCTGAAGGCCAGGACTGGTCTTAGTACTCCTTTATAGTTCAGTGCTTTGCACTTAGTAGGTACTCAATAATTGTTTGGAGAACTGAATGGAGCTGGAAGCAGCTGGAGAGCCTGTAGGAAAGGCAGTGAAGAATATGTTGGAGGCAGAGGAACTGATCTGAAATCCTGACTCTGCCAATGGCTCCTTGTATGATCTTAGGCAAGATACCCTTTTCTGGTCCTCATTTCATCAGTAAAACCAGGAGCTTCAATTAGGTGATTTCTAAGACCTCTTCTGGCTTTAAAATCCATGCATTTGGGTCATAAGTTTGGACCTTGCTCAGGTCCTGAATTTACCACTACTATGTAATTATGTAAGTCACAGCCTCAACTTTCTCATCTGTAAAATAATCCACAGGGTTATCGAGAGAGATCACAAAATATCAGCTCCTTAACAGAAAGCAACTGTTTCATTTTTGCCTTTGCCAACAAAGCCTGGTCCTGAGTAGGCTACTTAATATCTGTTGGGAACTGAAAGGGCTGCTCGCAACTCAGAGCCCCATGGAAGTATGAGCTGTCAGTTGATCAACACCAAGAGAGATTGGGTGCTCTCATTAGTTCTAGGGGCAGCTGGGTGGATCAGTAGATAGGGTTCCCAGTGTGGAGCCAGGGAGACAACTTCTTGAGTTTAAATTTGGCCTCTAGCTATGTGATCCTGGACAAGTCACTAACTCATAGGATTATTGAGAGGGACCACAGCTCCTTACAGAACTTTGCCTGCAAAGCCTGGTCCTGAATAAGCTACTTAATGTCTGTTGAATGAACTGAAAGGGCTGTTCGCAACTCAGAGCCCCATGGAAGTATGAGTTGTCAGTTGTGTTCTCCTTAGCTCTAGGGGAAATGGATAGGGTGCCCGGTCTGCAGTCAGGTAGACAGCTTCTTGAGTTTAAATTTGACCTCAGACACTTAGTGTGATTCTGGGCAAGCCACTTTATTCTAGTTGCCTCAGTTTCCTCATCTGTAAAATAAGCTGGAGAAAGAAATGGCAAACTACTCCAGGATCTTTGCCAAGAAAACCCTAAATGGGGTCATGAAGAGTCAGACACAACTAACAACTGAACAATTGGCATGCTTTGAGTTCATGGTGGGGCAAATCACCCTTGAATTAGGACTGAACCTCCCCTGAGATTTGTGGGGTCAGCACTCAGGGTAACCTGAAGAGATTTTGGTCTATATCACAAGAGCACAGGGAGAGGAGAGCAGAGGGTCTGAACCTGTGGGCACTCCTAAGTATGGCCTGTTATTGGTCTAGGCCCCTGGTGGCCCCGATTCCTCCCTCTGGGCTCAGTTAGGTTTCATTTCCTTTCCCTCAGTTCAATTCAGTGCCTGCTGCTGGATAACCCAGAGCTCCCTCCCAGGCCTTGTCTCCGATCAGCATGATGACTTTGCCAGTCCAGATGTCAGCAGGCAGCAATTCTGAAGGCGGGCATCTAGCCGACAATGGCACAAGCCATTTCCAACACTTGCTCGCTTGGGAGCAGCAACAAGCTCCTTTTCACCCCTCTGTTCTGCCTCAGATTCCATCTAATCCTGCAAGGAGAAGGGGAATGGAGGAGCAGAAAGGCAGATAAATAAGTCTTTCTAAGGTAGTTGAGGCACAGGGTTTCATTCCTTTCAGAGATGGTTTCATCCCATTCTATTCCCAATCTCTCCAGAGAAGTGGGTGATGTGGCCACATGTGACTCACTAACTTTCTTCATATGATTGGAGATTGAATTCTTGAGAGTATCAAAGCTTAGAAGGTCCTTAGAACCCGGGATGTCAGAGCTGGGAGGGCCCTTAGAACCCAGGATGTCAGAGCTTGGAGGCCCTTAGAACCCAGGATGTCAGAGCTGGGAGGGCCTTAGAACCCAGGATGTCAGAGTGGGGAGGACCCTTAGAACAGAGAATGTCAGAACCTGGAGGGCCCTTAGAGCATGGAATGTCAGAGCTAGAAGAGCCCTTGGAACCCAGGATGTCAGAGCCAGGAGGGCCCTTAGAACATAGAATGCTAAATTATCTGAGAGAGGCTTTAGAACACAGAATGTTATTACTGGGAAGGCCCTCAGAACACAGAAGCTAAAGCTGGGAGACCCTTAGAACACAGAACACTAAAACTGGGAGGGCCCTTAGAACATAGAATCTGAGAGGGGCTTTAAAACATAGAATGTTAGAACTGACAGGGCCCTTAGAACAGAGGATGTCAGAGCTGGGAGGGCCCTTAGAACACAGAATATCAGAATTTAGAGGGCTTAGAACACAGAATGCTAAATTATCTGGGAGGGGCTTTAGAA
>JAJPUD010030336.1:0-13237 GCA_023553655.1 Myrmecobius fasciatus
ATATGGATGTTATGGAATATTATAGTTTTATAAGAAATGTTCAGCAGAATGATTTCAGAGAGGCTTGGGGAGACTTAACATAACCTGATTCTAAGTGAAATCAGCAGAACCAAGATATAGCTATACATAGCAGCACCAAAGTTAAATGATCAATTTTGATGATGTGGCTCTCTTGAACACTGAGATGATTCTGGCCTGTCTCAATGGTCTTGTGAGGAAGACAGCCATTTACATGCAGAAAGAGGATTGTGGGAACTGAGTATGGATCACAATATATTATTTTAACTTTTTTTGTTGTTGTTTCTTTGCATTTGTTTCCTTTATCATTTTTTTTCCTTTTCATCTGATTTTTCTTGTGGAGCATATTTGAAGAAATATGTATAGAAGAATTACACATGCTTAATTTTATATATTGCATTGCTTACCCTCTAGGGGAGGGAGTGGGAAGAAGGGAGAGAAAAATTTGGAACACAAGATTTTTTAAGGGTGAGTGTTGAAAATTATCTATGTATATCTTTTGAAAATAAAAAAAAAGCTTTAATAAAAAATGAGGATAAAAAAAAGAATCCTAACCCATTGAGTAATTTAGTTAGCCCACTCTGTGACAACAATACCATCAACAATAATATAAAATCACCATGTTTTGGTTAATGGCTTTTGGCTAGCCCCTCTGAACACAGCTAAGATGATTTTTAGAAACACTAGTACCTTCTGATACACTGATCATTTGCAGTTCTATATTTAAAGTGTTTTCAGTTTGGAAGAACTTTCAAAGCTTTTCTTCCACTGATTTAGCTTTTGAAAAATCTAAGCTTGAAGGAAAAAAAATTAATGAAGATTTATAATTTGCCAAGTGTTTTATCCTTCTTCCAGTGCTTTTCTGATGACGCAGTGATAAAAAAGGTAGCTAAGGAAAATAGTCTAAGACATGGTGCCTTCACACACAATCCCACCCCCATTACTTACTTTGAGATTCTTGTCAAAAATGCTTTAAATGAATTTTGCTATATTTGCATGTAGTCTTATTAAATAACTTTTTATATTTTGATTTGTATATCACTAAATTTGTAATTTAGTTTACATAGTATTGTTACTTATCTTATATTAACAAGGCTCAGTCAAAAATCATGAATGAAGTCAATCTAATATTTCCAGACCTCACAGTACATTATAAATTAGTAAATGCCAAATTGATTTAGTATGGATTTAAAAAAAATAGGAAAAAAGCATGATTGATGGAACAGATTAGATAAATAGTATTTATTCTGTTTAATGTGTATTTGTCTTATTATCAATGAATTGGTGCATGGCTAATGGTAGTTTATATTTTTTTTCTTTTGAAAATTTCCTGTTCCTGTTCTCTGATATTTTGGGGAATGGCTTTTTTTTCTCCTGTGTTTGTATCAATTTCCTATATGCCTTAGATACTGAAGCTTTAATGGGAAAAAATTGCTGCTATTTTTCCTTACTAAATTGTTTTACTTCTAATTCTAACTTTATTGAAAAATCTTGTATGAAAGCTTTTCAATTTAATGTAATCAAAATTAACCATTTTTTAAAAAATTTGTTCATTTCTAACCTTTAACTGGTCAAGCATTTTTCCCCGTTCAGGGTTGTAAATGGTATTTTCTTTCCATCTGTAAATTTTACATCATCTTTTATGCTTTTCATTTGTAAATTTTGGTTTTTATGTGAGATTTGGTATGAAATTATTTTCTGAACTTAACATTTTTTATATTGGTTTTCCTCTTTTTGTTTTTTAACAAGAAATCTTTTCTAATTCTATGCTACTATGTCTGATAACTTTTAGGTATTATTTATCTAATTTGTTCCATCAATTGTGCTTTTTTTCTTATTAAAAAATCAGTACCAAATAGATTTGATATTTGCTATTTTATAATGTAGTTTGAGATTAAGTACCATTAGGTTACCTTCATTCATTATTTTTGACTGGGCCTTACCAATATAAGATAAATAACAATAATATCTAAGTTAAATTATAAAAGGTTTATATTATGCCCACAAGATTGTAAAATGTGGTCCCCATCCCCCAAAAAAAGAAAGGAAGAAAAATAGTAAACATTAGAGCGTTTGTGGGAATACAGGCACACATGCATTATTGATAGAACTGTGATTAATCTAGTTGTTTCAAAAACAACGTGAGTCCATATCCAAAGAAACACAAAACTACATTAACTGTTGACTCAATGAAATCATTGCTAAGAATATTTTGTAAAAAAGAAAATATGAACAAAATACTTATAGCAGCATTTTTTGTAATATAAAATATTGGGAATAAAGTGGTACCCACAAATTATGAAATTGTGAAACTTTTTATAATATGTAAATGTGATATAATATTATTGTAGAAATCAACTCAATTAAATTCAACAAGTGAATGATATATGAATGGATAGATGTGTAAATCATTTTGTGGAATGTGGAAATCATTTTAGAATACTTACCTATTTGCCCAACACTGGAGATGAAAACAGATAGGAAAGCAATAGCGTTTCTGATTTATTACTTTCAAAGTAATATTTCTTACTTTAAATATGCATCTATCTAAAATAGATCTGCAGATTAATTGTTTTTCTCAAATCCCATAATGTTGCTTTGATCAAAATTGAATTTTATGGATCCTAGAAATGAGTTATATCCTAAATTATTTGCCATAATAAGTTGAAATTTCTCATGTTTTGGCAATGATTAGGTTTGGAAGCTGGATGTTTATAATTCATACCTAATCCTCATTCAAAAAGCTATTCCCTGTTCCAGTTTGCCCTTTCCTCAAAAGAAATGGTAACCTGGAGCCAATAGTTTTTAGTGTAGAGAAAGTACTCATACTGAACCAAAAGAGTGGCACTTGTGGAGAGTCTGGGAAGCCTAATTCTGAAAGTGTTGTAATGATGCATGATGGAACTGCTTGGAGGAATGGTATACATTTGTAAAAATTGTGTGAATCAGGTCTATCAACCGTATTGTTAAGATAAACGTCCTCCACAAAAATGTTAGCTGTATAACTGAAACTGGAGGCTACTTCAAAAAGACTTTCATTGGCCTCAACCATTTCTTTTAGGTTTTATTTTTTTACTCCTTTGCTTATGACATGGGTAAGAGATAGTTCTAAAAAGAAAGGAGTGGTAGTGGAGCCAAGTGGCACAGTGAATAGTGTGCCAGACCTGGAGTCAGGAAGACTCATTTTTTTGAGTTCAAACATAACCTCAGAAACTGTATACCATGGGCAAGTTTATTTAACCCAATTTACTTAAATTTATTCTTCTGTAAAATGAACTGAAAAAGGAAGAAGTAAACCACTTTACAATCTATGCCAAGAAAATCCCAAATGGTTTCATGAAGGCTCAGATGTGACTAAAACAACTGAATAACAGGTACTAAAAGGATAGAGGTCTTGAATCCTTCACATCAAGGTCAACATTTCATTGTTCCTTAACTTTTATGATCATTATTTTCTGTTTTAGGAGAAAAGATTAGAAACTAAAAGTTTTTATGATTCAAAGGTCAACAAAGTGAGCATTTGGGTGTGTGGACATGGAAATTTTGGTATTTTGTAGACTGCTTTGCACTGAATTAGAGACCTAATCCAGCAGCAATGGAGATGAGATCTAATGCAAGATTTATGGATGAACTTAATAGGACCAATGCTAAGTACAAACTATTCTAAGAATGAAGGTATCACTAGTAAACAAAGTAGGATAAAGAAGTATATGTTTTTAGGTGTTAAAATAAAATACCTGTACCTTTGTCCTCAAAGGCTGTATTTGAAGTAAAAATCCTTTTGTAAAAGCTAATTTATGTTAAGTGATTGGATGAACTTGGAAGGCTAATCATTGGAACCTAAAAGTGGAGGAATCATTTCTAGGGATAGTTGAGGCAATGGATGATGCTCAAGCAAATGGAATTAGATGAGAAACACCTCCAAACCCTCCAAGGATAGATACTTGGGCTTCGCTATATTTTGCAGAGCACATTGCTATAATACATTCCATTAAGAAAGTTAATTCTTGCCCAAGCCATTTGAAGTCTTTTTAGTATCTTTAAAACATCAGTTGTAATTGAATCAACAAAAGTAACATCTAATAATATTGTTCTACAATTTGTGAATCTTTATAAATCACTTGACAAGTAAATTAGTGTCATATCAAACTGCTGAGCTTGAACTTTCTTGGCAGAGATGAATGTACTGTATTTTTATTATGCTTAGTGCAGTAGATTCTACTTTTTAAGGGAAAAAAATAAAGATAATTTTATATCATAACTTATTCAGAAGGGTAAGGTTATAGTCCATTTTGAATGAAGCAGATCAAAGACCATCCAAATAAGTGCTTCTGAAATAAAATAATCTAATATATGATTTGGTAAAGCTCTTAAATAACTATAAGCTTTTTTATTACAGTTCCTTAAAGGACATTTATTGATTCTACTATTTTAGTCATAAATTTGGAAAAGGTCCAAAGGGGCAGAACTATATATATATATATATATATATTAAAGATCTTGAAAAATAGAGCCTAAGGAAAGACCAAAGACTGTGATTGTTTAGCTGGGAGAAGAAAAAAAAGTTTTTATAGCATCCCAATATAAGGAAAAGATACTTTTCTTGATCTTTTGGGGGGGAAATCTTTAAAGAGTAGGAGATAAGAAACTCATCTTTCCTGTAGCAATTTAAGAAACATTCTTTAATTATGTCAAAACATATTCCCCAGGAGAAAAAGAAGGGAAAGGTAGTAGATAGCACAGGAAAGCAGTGTCTTATTATGTCCTTGACCTCCATTTTTCATTTAAAAAAAAAGTTCAACTCTAATATATTCACTCTATAGTCATCTGCAATAAGAACTAAGAAAGTAATAATGAGGGATATGTCTCAGAAGTATTTCCAAAACAGCAAGCCTTCATATGCCACATATCCCTAAGTAACTAGAAGATAAGACTACAGAGCCCTTACCTGATTTTACCTGCTATTTTTAAGAAGTCAAAGAGAAATAGTTCAAGTTTGAAATTAACAAAGAAACTATATGATAGATCTTCATTTGGGGGTGGGAAGTTACAGAAGTAATCAGTCAGGATGAAGATCTCAAATCACCTCCTTAATGCCTTTTGAGCAGATTTTCCTTAAAAGGACTAAATAATTCAACCCATATGAGGTTCTTTTTCATTTCTAGGTTTAAATACAAGTGTGATCAGATTCCTGAGGATCTTTTAAAGTCTAAGCTTTAGGGTCAGGAAGGAAGTGTCAGGGGGTCATATTTCTGTGGTATATACATAATCTCAGACACAAGTAGATGTTTAAATTTATTCTGATGATAATCTGCTTAAATTAACCTAGAAGCGTGGACCCAAAAATCTATGGCAAATTTTCAAGTATATGTTAGTCACATTCTCCCAAGACCTGGAAAAAAAAACAAACTAAAAATCAACATAGATTAATATAAATTCTAGTATTAAAAAACAGCTTCTACATACATACATACATATGCACATACCCATTCCTTCAGTAAGAGAGAAGCAGATGTTCTGAATGTTAATACCATATCCAGGGACCTGAGCTATGATGAGGAGAGGTGAAAAGCAATTCAACAATTCAATACTACAATATATATCATATGTCTATCAATATACTAGAGATACTAAAATAAAATAGCTCCACTTTCAAAGATCTTCCATTGTAGTTGAGAGATATATGTTTAAAGATGAAGAACTAAAGGGGGATTTGAGGAATAAACAAAAATGCAGTATCTGACAAATGGAACTTGAATAAGGAAAATATTCCAGGTAGAGGAAAAACATGATATCCCATTTGGGGAAATGGATTGTGTGAAAGGAATTAAGTTGTCTGAAAGAGATATATTGGAATGAGATTTTGAAGATCCTTAATTGCTAGGCAGATGAAGTTTATTTTATTCCTGTACTATGTGTAAGATATTAAATAAAGTAAATAAAAGGGAAATTTAAAAAAATTTCTCCATCATTTCACAAAGTAAGTACTGAATTTCTTGAATAAATGAAAAAGAAAAAGGAAGTAAACAGAATGGTAGCATAATTACATCAATGCCTTTAGTTTATTATTGTATCACCTATATCATGGATATATAAGAAAAGAGACATCATTTGGGTGGGTTTTATAATAGTCTAAATGAGAGGTGGTTAATGGAACAATATTGTTGTTTTCTAGAGGAAAGGGATGAATTTAATGAATTAGAGCATGGGAGGGTAAGTGATAAGGGTGCTCATAATGGTTACTCTATAAGAAAAGAATACTAATTCTAAGCAATTGATGGCTGGAACAATGGAGAAGACTGGTTTATCAACAGCTCAGAATCTAATTTGGTAGAGTGAGGTCAGTTATTTGTTGGCATTGTTGGTTAGTAATTTTTCAGTCATGCCCAACTCTCTATGAGCACATTTGGGGTTTTCTTAGCAAAGATACTGGAATGGTTTGTCATTTCCTTCTCTAAGTCGCTTTTACAGATGAGGAAATTGAGGCAAACATGGTTAAATGGCTTGCCTAGAGCCACACAACTAGTGCCTGAAGCCATATTAAACACAGGAAAATGAGTCTTCTTGATTCTAGCCCTGGCACTCTACTACATCACCAATCTTCCCTCTGAGTGCCATATTTATACCAAAACCACTTGTCATATTCAGGCATAAATTCTTCCTGACTTGTTTTCCCCTTAGAAATAGGGCAGGCAGATCTACTAAATACTAGATTTCTATCTCCCTCAACGATGTTCTGCTCAAGGCTATCTTGGAAAATATATCATGGTAAGACAATGAGAAAGTATCTGGACAAGTCTCTGAAGGGACTGCAGGTACTTTATTATCCTTCTTTTCTTTAGAGTCCAAAAGCCTTCAGTATCAGAGAAAGGTCTACAACTCAAATCTGAGTTATGCTACTGATCACCACCAAAAGCTTGATGCTAGCATATTCATTATTCACCCTAAAATTGGGAATTTTCTACCCCCTCCATCTGAACTAACATAGACAATCCATCCTTAATTTTACATGAAGCTGTGGTAGAGGCTGATATATTAGTTGGAATATTCACTTGGAAAGGCACCGGAAAAATTGACAGAGTGCCTCTGTCACTGAATCCCATTATCCCTTTTTTCCCAATATCAATAAAGGAGTCCTGGGTTATAGTCAAAACTCAAAAGGTGATATTACAATTTCTTCTCTTCTGCTAATAGTAGTTCCTCCTCCTCTTTCCCCCCATCTCTATATGGATCCTTGAGGGTTCAGAGGTAATTAAGTGCTAAAGTGGGACTGGAGTCAGGAAGATGTGAGTTCAAAAATTTAGCCTCAGAAACTGATTATATGACTCTGAGTAACTCACTTAGCTTTTGTTGGCCTTAATTGTTTCAAGAATAAAATGAGGATAATAGAAACTACATGGCAGAGTTGTTTTGAGAATAAAATTAGATAATATTTATAAAAAGTGCTTAGCACATTGCTGGGAATACACAATTCAGATGCTTATTCTTTTCTCCTTAATGGTAAAGAAACTATATCATTATAATCAACAAATAACAAGCACAGTAGGATCTTCTAGTAGCTTAGTAGCTTTTAGTTAATTGTGAATAGGTCAAGATACAGTCTGTGGCTGAAAGTTGATAGTCTATTAAATCCTGCAGGAAAAGCAGCCAAATTAGGTCAATTGTGTAGGTGATACAATTAGATGACATTGAGAGAGATTTTTATAAAGTATCTAGAAAAGGAATAAAATATGTTCCAAAGGTATGGAAAAAATTCATACAATATTAGTTTTGAAAAAATAATAGATATATGAGAACATTAACCACAGCCAACTACTTTCCCATTTATACAAAATCTTTATAATGCTTGTCCTCACATTAAAAGCATTCTTTTTCTTTTTTTTTATTTGCTAAGGCAATTGGGGTTAAGTGACTTGCCCAGGGTCACACAGCTAGGGAATGTTAAGTGCCTGAGACCAGATTTGAACTCAGGTCTTCCTGATTTCAGGTGCTCTATCCACTGCGCCACCTAGCTGCCCCAATTAAGAGCATTCTTAAAGGGTATATGTAGGGTATCTCTTCAGTGTTCCAGTTCATATTAAAATGAAATATTCAAATGAGACTGTGACTTCATCCTTCTGGATATTCCCTCCAACAAGACTTTGAAACTGTCATTTTTTAGCAGATGGTTTTAAAGTTTTCTATGGCCAGAGCATATTTTTCATCTTCTGGCCAGTCTTTCTTGTGATGTATTTCTTTAGATTTAGTTTAACTGCTTCTTTGGTGAAAGATTTTTATTACCCTAACTCTTCTTGGTTTGATAGCACCTCCCAGAACTTATACTCAGTCTTTAAGATAACAAATCACTATCATAGCATGATGAGGTATCAATGAAAGACCTTAGTGGAGGAATAATTTATAATTTTTTTCTCATAATTATTCTCTGTAAAAGTATACTCAACACACTGGAGGTCTTCCTCTTTCAAAAAAAGTGACAGTGTTTGATTTAAGCAGGATAGCTCCTTTTTTAATGTTCTCTCCTTCCCTCTTCCCCACTTCTATCTCCTTTTTTTTTTCCTTTACCTTCCTTCTATTTACATAGGGCATCATACACTCACCTGCAGGTGCTCTGGCCAAGTGAAACCTAACTGATATCTTGAGACTGATGGATAAAAACAAGCCTAAAACCCAAATATCTCTGGCTCTTCTTTTGTTAAACAACTATAAATATTGGGCCAAGTTCTGCTTGATCATTGGGTATCAAATGGCTCACAGTGAATGAAAATTGCATTTGTTACTATTTATCCTGGAAACCTGGAGAATCTTACACTCCCAGATTTTTTTGGACTAGGTAAAAGAGACCTCATTTCTTACTTAGTCTTAATCATTGATTTAGTGTTGCCTCAGTCAAACTGACACCTGTTAAAGACCTTATTTTTGAAAAGTTGAGGTCTCCTAGTGCATCCAGGTCCATCTTCAATCATTCTGATCTATATTTTTTGCCAATGAACCCAGAAAGTGAGGTTAATATCTTTGCATAGCTCTCCCTCACTTAAAACCAATTCAATTGCATGTATTGGGTATCACTTCCCTGATGACATTCTCTCCAACCTCTGCAACTTTGCTCTCCCTTGTACATTGTTATCTTATCAACTGAAAACCCAAAGTTCTACTACATAAACTCTCCCAATTTTTCTATACTCTCCTAGGCTCTCTTAAGACTAATTGGTTGACTTCGGTATTAATAAAGTCTTTTGTGACTATAAGAGAATCTCCTTAAATTCTTTCAAACCAACTATGAACAGTGATTTTCAGACACTTCATTTTCTCTTTGGAGGCAGGTAGTACAAGTTTTCTATTATTCCAATTTCAGAGATCAGGAAATTGAAATTTAAAAATGTTAAGGTGATTTGGTCAATGTCAGATTAAGAAAGCTCAGATCTGAATTCAGTTCTCCTAAATCCAATCCCATGCTCTTTCTATAATGTTCTGCTGTCTCTCCAGGTCATACTTAATATGATTTTATTTATTTTATCTTTTACAAAGTACTTTTATATTATTTCCTTTGCTCTTCAGAATAATATTCAAAAGACAGTAAAAATAAAATTCCTAAAAACCAGAAGAATGACTGCATTTGCCAACATAGACTTGACAAAGGAATAAAACAGCTAAGATTTGCATCCAGGTCTTTGAATTCCAAATGCTCAGTTATCCTTTTTCCTCAGTTAGTTTCCTAAGTGACTGCATTTTGTTATTATATGACTAAACTGGGACTTTATTATCTTTTTCTAGCTGACTAATCCAGATGCAACTAACTCCGTCTTAGTTTAGTACAACCTTTGCTTATCTAGACACTTTGTGATAAAGGAAACTCAGTTCATGATGTGGTTTACTTTAAAGAAAATTCTCTTAATTTTTCCCTGCCTCAACTTGTTTAATTTCCAAAGGTGTTGGACTTTTCACAGTATTCCTCTTCAGGCAGCTTACAGAACAGATCAACACAAAAAGACTTTTGCTGGGAAACACACTATTTGAAAACACAGAGTTGTACAGTGAAATGTTCTCAGGAACAGAGGGAGCTAAGAGCCACACTGCTTGGTCAATAAGAGGTTTCAGAGTTATCATTTCTTCATCTTTCCAAAATATCATAACTGCAATTACTATGTGGTAAGTCATTCAATTAAAAGAAGAAAAATCAGCTCAGAAGTCCTGCCTTTCTCTGGTTTTTTTTTGTTTGTTTTGTTTTGTTTTGTTTTAACATGCTTTCTGTAGTTAAACTCAGAAGGGAAAAGGAAATGAATCACAGGCTACAGATAGCAGAAAGGCACCTCAAAACTCTCTAGTGCAACACTCTCCTCATTGCTTTACAGACTAAGAGAGATCTAGGAAGATGAAGTCACTTGCTAAGGTAACACGTAGCATCTGATCCTCTAACTGCATAGCCAGTGGCTTTTATATTATATTATGCTTCCTTCTAGTGTCTTATAGCATCTGCAATTTTTTGGAAGCAGCTGCAGCTTTCCTGGATTTGCAAAGTGGATATATTACCTCTTTGGCTATGATAACATCCTGACATCAGAGTACATATCCTGGACCACTAATCTCATATATGTCCCATAAAAATTTATTAAGTCTTCTGAAAATTTATGCCATCTTGGATCCCTATTAAAAAAATCCTGTTTAAGTAAAACTGTGTAGACTATATAAAGGTCTATTTGTATGAATTTTAAATTAACTATACAGCAACCAGAAAAATAAAATCAGAAATATAAAAAGCACAGGAACAAAAAATATCAGCAGCATAGCACAAAGGAAAGACAGGTCTGAATTTTGAGTCAAGAAAACATCAGTTGGAAACTTTGACTTTGGACAAAGGAGTAAGTCCTAGTTTCCTTACATATTAAATGGACTAATAGTAATTTCTGGCATATAGCTTGTGAGTATGAAATGTGACACTGTAAAATGTTTTAAAAACCTAAAAGATCTACATAAATGTCAAGTTCATTGCCTTCTTTTATGCCAGTGTATTGTCATCTTTTTATCTACCTATCTATAATTGTTTTTTAGATATGTTTAAACTCCTCAAGTTGCCTTTTTATGATTTCTTAGCCTTTCTTTTCCCACTGTGATACTCTCCTCTGTCCTTATTATTAATATTTTGTTCTATCCCTCTTACCAGAATCCTTTGTACCACTATGCCTGTGATTCCCTCATCCCCATATCACTAATGCATGCTGGCACTTTCTCTGCAATTTAGAATATTAATGAGCTGACTGGTACACTAGCATGCTTAGAATCAATCAGAAAGTACATAAAAGATGTGAGATTTGAACCCACATTTTTCTGATTATGTAGAAAGTTCTTTATTTGCTCTGATATACAATGTCCTTTTCTCCTTGCTCAACAAATGTGTATACATGTTAAATGTACATTACATTCATGTGCATATATAGGCAAAACACAATGTAATTTTATATTCTTATGTATAATGATGTACATATATATTATCACATAATGTCCTTAAATACATGCATGTGGACATATGTACAATACTATCATTTAGCTTTACACATGTACACATCCCTGCATTTGTATACTCATATGTAATAAAATGCATATAGAATAATTATATGCATATACAACATATATATGTTTCTTTTCATGTGAAAAAACAATTTTTAAAATATATTTTGGCACAGTCACACTACAAATAGGACTAGCTTGAGTAGTTTTTTTTTTTTTCTTTAAGAAATCAAAAGTTGAGAGTTTCACATAGAAGATACCCTTAAAAGTTTCAGGTTTCTATTTTTGAACTCACAGGAAAATAAAAGAAAAAGATGATTTTAAGCAAAAACCATTCAACTAGTTGTCCTTAGATCATCTCTGCAGAATGTCTTCTTTAGGAAAACTAAATTATCCTTCTTGTGGAACTAGATGAGTAGATCTTTTTATTGCTATGCGCCTAATAGTGGGTAATTATGAACCTCCTCCTACTCATCAAATTTTTCTTTTTTAATCCCCTTTTGTTTCCCCAGAAATAAATTCCAAAAGCATCACTTCCTGGGTTCCCAGAAGTATCTTTTATTCAATATGTGAATAATAGCTCCAGTATGTAGTAAGAGTCAAACTTTCAATGGAGCCTGAGTACTTGGCAAGAAAGGGTGTGTAAAATATTTTAAACTGATTGATTCTTATCTTTAAGATTGATATTCTTAAATTTCAGATAGCAAACTGGAAATAATTTGAGGCTCCTGTTTGATGTCTATCTAAGTATAAATGATGTTAGTATAGAAGTTATGGATATTATCAGTATAATATGGAAGAATTTTTGAAGATGTTGAATTAAACCAATGAAATGTCACTTGCAAAGGAAATATAGAATTATATGTTAATGGAGGGCAAAGATGTCGGATATAAAAGCTAAACTTTGTGAGGGATATTGTCACAGTGGTGTACTGGTAAATGTCAAACAATTGACTGAAAAAAATCATATTTATGACCCACTTTTAAGTTTAATAAGCATTAATATTTTCTCCATTATTTTCTTAAGTCTAGACAATCAACAAAACAATAAATCAAGTCCTGATATGTAGCCTTTGCCAATTTCCAAGGTGTAAATGTTCATAATTTAGCTCATAAAATATTTTGAGCTGCCTTCAGCATGACCTTAAGTGTGAATGAGGTGACTAGTCTCCCAAATGTCTCCTTTTTTTGAGCTGGTGTGGTAGATATCTTCTTGAGACTGTCTTAGATACTTGACATAGAACTAAATAGCTGAGTAAATTATAATTTCCCAAAGATAGAGACTTCCCAAGAGGTTTTATTAGCAATAGTCACAAGATTCCTATAAAGATAAGTACTGGCTTATCCTTCTTCAAAGGCAGGATTGACAATGGGAGTGGGAATGATTCCTTGATTCCTTGCAGACTAAAAGATGTTCTGCCACTGCTTCAAACTTATCTCATAATCCTCTGCTCACTGGTTATAATAGGGGGAAACTGAGGCACAGAAGTTTAATTAACTGTCTTAAGGTGATATATCTAGCATAATTTTTTTTAATAAAGCTTTTTATTTGCAAAACATATGAGTGACTTTTCAATATTGACCTTTGCAAAAAAAAACTTTTTTTTTCCAAAGCTTTTCCTTTCCCTCCCCCCGCCCCCCACCCCTAGATGACAGGTAATCTAATACATGCTAGATAGGATAAATTATATGACACATACAATACATGTATACATAT
>JAJPUD010030337.1:0-13236 GCA_023553655.1 Myrmecobius fasciatus
GCTTTGGAAAAAAAAAGGTTTTTTTGCAAAGGTCAATGTTGAAAAGTCACTCATATGTTTTGCAAATAAAAAGCTTTATTAAAAAAATAATAATATTCCATAACATTCACATACCTCATCTGTCAGATTGGCTAGAATGACAAGAAAAGATAATGACGAATGTTGGAGGGGATGTGGGAAAACTGTGACACTGATACATTGTTGGTGGAACTGTGAACAGATCCAACCATTCTGGAGAGCAATTTGGAACTATGCTCAAAAAGTTGTCAAACTGTGCATACCCTTTGACATAGCAATGTTTCTACTAGGCCTATATCCCAACGTGATCTTAAAGGAGGGAAAGGGACCCACATGTGCAAGAATGTTTGTGGCAGCCCTTTTTGTAGTGGATAGAAACCGGAAACTGAATGGATGCCCATCAATTGGAGAATCGAATAAATTATGGTATATGAATGTTATGGAATATTATTGTTCTGTAAGAAAAGACCAGCAGGATGATTTCAGAGAGGCCTGGAGAGATATGCATGAACTGATGCTGAGTGAAATGAGCAGAACCAGGAGATCATTATACACGGTAACAAGACTATACAATGATCAATTCTGATGGACATTGGTCTCTTCAACATTGAGATGATTCAAACCAGTTCCAGTTGTTCAGTGCTGAAGAAATCCATATACAACCAGAGAGAGGCCTGTGGGAACTGAGTGTGGACCACAACATAGCATTTTCATACTTTCTGTTGATGTTTGCTTGTATTTTGTTTTCCTTCTCAGTTTTTTTTTCCCTAAATCTGATTTTTCTTGTGCGGCAAGATAATTGTATAAATTTGTATATGTATATTGGATTTATTATATATTTTAACATATTTAACATGTATTAGACTACCTGCCATCTAGGGAAAGGGGTAGGAGGAAGGAGGGAGATATTTGGAACAGAAAGTTTTGCAAGGGTCATTGTTGAAAAATTACCCATGTACTGGGGGCTGACTATGCAATTCCCCTGGAAAAACATGAGACCTGGAGTAAACTGAGGGTCACAAGGAACAAACACTACGCGACTAATAACATGTACCATTACTTAGTCATCCTTACTTCCAAATTGCTCTCCAGAACGGTTGGTTGGATCAATTCACAGCTCTACAATAATCTATTACTGTCCCAGTTTTCCCACATCCTCTCCAATATTCGTTCTTGTCTTTTCCTGTCATCTTAGCCAATCTGAGAGGTGTGTAGTGTTATCTCAGGGTTGTCTTGATTTGCATTTCTCTGATCAATAGTGATTTAGAGAACCTTCATTGAAATATTTTAATAATCTTCATGAGTTATTGTGGCCAAAAGAATAATTTATTTTCTGAAAGAATTAATATGTTTTTCAAGCAGCAAACACTAAACAACATGAGGCCTGTACTTTAAAGGTTTCAATTTTGGAAGAACAGAACAAATTAGTAGTCTTTAAGAACCTATAAACATTTGCATATCATCATGAAGGAAATATCACAGTAGAACTTCAATGATGGTTGGTCATTTATTAGATTGGACAAAAGATACTCTGGAATGACCAAGAAACACATGAAGTAATTATTTTGGGATTTCTTTGCTTTGATTTAAAAATGAAAACAATGCAATCCATATTTCACCATCTTACTTTAGTTGCCAGGAAATTTAGAACTAGTCAATGCTCAATTGAATCCTTTACTTCTAAATGGTTTTTATTTATATATACTCTGTCTGCTTCCTTCAGAATGTACTTTCATATTTTTTTTATCTTTCATTGAATTATTTGCATTAAAATTTAATTTTGTAATTCATTTCAAATTAAGTTAAGCATAGGCAAGAAAAATAAAGTTACATTATGTTTTCATAGCATAAACTATGCAATTAATCCATTAATTCACTTATCTTAAATAAATAATGCTTATTAATCCTAAGTTTTATTCATACTCATTAGTCTAGGGCTTATCTCTGAGGGGATGGCTGGTTACTGCCACAATACACTGTTACTAATCAATTCTCAGGATCATATGGATAGCTCAGGTAAGGAAAATTCATGACTGTGACTCACCAATTTTGTGCTTCTCAGTTAAACAAAATTAGTCACAAGAAAACTATTATTATTAAATGTAAAATATTTAATGCAATTAAAGCAATATAAAGGATAGTCATGTTTGTATATTGTCTCCTTGTGTCATACCTAGTAGAACTGTGTGTTTTCAAACTGTTAGAGTTGAAATTTCCTCTTGAGAGAACCTTGATTTGAGGTACAGAGGTTTAATAAAGACAATAGAAGAGAATATGAAAAATCAGAGATTATAAGAATATATTACAGCTGTTGGAAGGAGCGAGGTAATGACAGAGACTGCCCAATATTGCTTGAACTATACAAAAAATCAAAAGGTAATACTAACTCCTTTGGGATAAATTAGCTTAGAACGCTGAATAAAGACAGGTTCATTAGAGGAGACCTCTTTAGAAGCTGGAAACTGGTTGAAGAAAGACTTCTGCTGCTAAAGATCCAAAGATGTTTGTCAGTTTATATTATCTTCTTGTGACATTTATAGTTTAAAGAGGGAACGTTATCTGGGGTGCTTGTTTTAAATTATTATCATTAGTTTAAGAGAGGAGAAAGGCAAAGTTTGCAAATTGTTTTCTTAGAAACAATACTGCTAATTTTTTTTCTTACTGAAAGAATTTAATGTTTTTATCTCATATACTTGGCACAACACAGAACTCTGGACTGTAGGCCTTGATATTCTTGAGCTCTTTAAAAGAAACATCTTCAAAATACAAATTAAGTCAACTCTGAGGTACCACTGAATATCTCTCACATTGACTAAGATGGCAGGAAAAGATAATGAGGAATTATGAAGGGAGTGTGGGAGAATTGGAACACTAATACATTGTTGGTAGAGTTGTGAAATGATCCAATCATTCTGAAGAGCAATTTTGAACTATGCCCAAAGGGCTCTGAAACCGTTCATATGCTTTGATCCAGCAATATCTCTATTGGGCTTGTATCCCAAAGAAATCATAAAATATTTGTGACAGCCCTTTTTGTAGTGGCAAGAAACTGGAAATTTAGTGGATGCCCATCAGTTGGAGAATAGTTGAATAAGTTATGGTATATGAATGTCATGGAATATTATTGTTCTGTAAGAAAAGATCAGCAGGATGATTTCAGAGAGATCTGGAGAGATTTACATGAATTGATGCTTAGTGAAATGAGTAGAACCAGGAAATCATTGTACACAGCAACAACAAGATTGTACAATGATGATGAATTCTAATGGACATGCTTCTTTTCACCAGCAAGATGATTGAGGTCAGTTCCAATGGTCGTGTGACGAAGAGAGCCATCTACACCCAGAGAGAGAGGACTGTGTATTGAGTGGGGATCAATACACAGTATTTTCACATTTTTGTTGTTTGCTTGCATTTTGATTTTTTTCTCTCTTTTTTTCTTTTTCTTTTGTTTTGTTTTGTTTTGTTTGTGCAGCATTATAATTGTGGAAGTATGTATAGAGGAATAGTACATGTTTAATATAGCTAAGTTAGGGGCAAGTGAGGGAGAAAAATATTTGGAACACAAAGTTTTCTAGGATGAATGCTGAAAACTATGCATATATTTCAAAAATAAAAAGTTTAAAAAAGAAAAGAAACATCTGCAACACATGTCATTTATTGAGTAAAACAATTTATCTGTTACTTTTCGGAAGTATCAGTATTCTTTAACACATGGCCACCCTTAGCAGAATAAAGAAAATAATAAGTTCTTTTAATAAAAAAAAATTAGCAGTATTGTTTCTAAGAAAACAATTTGGAAACTTTGCCTTTCTCCTCTCTTAAACTAATAATAATTTAAAGTAACAAGTACCCCGGATAGATTTCCCTCTTTCAAAATATAAATGTCATAAGAAGACAATATATACTGACAAACATCTTTGGATCTTCAGCAGCAGAAGTCTTTCTTCAACCAGTTTCCAGCTTCTAAGAGGTCTCCTCTAATACAAACACCTGTAGAACATGTCTTTATTCAGCTTTCTAAGCTAATTTAATCCAAAGCAGTTACTCTTACCTTTTGATTTTTTTGCACAGTTCAAGCAATATTGGGAAGTCTCTGTCATTACCTTCCTTCTTTCAACAGCTGTCACATATTCTTATGACCTCTGGTTTTTCATGTTCTCTTCCTTTGTCTTTATTAAACATCTATACCTGAAACCAAGATTTCCTCAAGAGCAAAGGTCAACTCTAATTTAGTTTGAAAACACACAGTTCTGCTAGGTATGACACAAGGTGACAATATACAAATTTTCCTATAGTTTATAAGCATATTGGTGATTTGTAATTTCTTAGCTATTTATGTCAAAACACTGAAAACAGTCTTTTGCAAATGACCTGGTGGACAACAATGTTTGGCAGCTGTCCCAAGTTTCAGACAGGGATATGGCTCTCAAAAGAGTGTTCTCTCCCCAGTCCTCTCAAAACAGTCATGTTTTACTTCAAGCATTTTTATTTGTTGGATTGTGTTTAGTCTCAAGCTGTTTTCCCCCAGTGTTCTACTGGGTTAGCCTTTTTCTGCCTCATTCAACCATCAAAATCTCCACATAAATAATAACCAATGCTTGGCAGGAGTATTTAAGTTTAATTTTTACACAAATCATTTTATTCACTAAAATCTTGTCATGTAAGTTGTATAAATATGATTGTCTCAACTGTGTGCATGAAAAGATTGAGGCTCAAAGTCTGAAGTGATCTTATGTTCACATAAATAGTAAGTGTTAGAGTAGGGAATTTAAATCCAGGATTACCATGTATATAAGGATTTATGTATACAATATGTATACACATAAACAAACACATATAAGTATATGAGTGTTTATATATACACATATTATACATTGCATGTATACCATGTGTTTATAAATTAATACATTTATATATATATATATGTGTATATATATGTGTGTGTGTGTGTGTGTATGAGTACATGTTTGTGTAGATAAACTTCAGGAAAAGATCTTGAGATGGCTTTAATTAAACTAAATGTCTTCTTTATAGAAATCTCCTATCTCTTAGTTTCACGTAACTCACCTAGATCAATCTCCATCTAAAGTAAAACAAGCATCATAGGATCTTTGAATTAGAGCTAAAATAGGTCTTAGAAGACAATTAAAACAGACCTTTCATTTTACACATGTGGAAATTACGTCTGTTAAGAGATTGAGGAAATTGCCGAGTAACATACAGTCACCAAACTGGAATTTGAACCCATCATTTGACTAAAAATCTAATTTTTTTCTATTATATCACATTTCCTTTCCTACTCAGTTGTGTGTGTGTGTTTTTTTCCTCTCTGACCCAAGCAATGCTGCTTAATGAATGCTTTTAGATTTGTGCATGTGGCCTAATCCAAAGCTATCCCAGAGGGTGCAATTTTAGAAGTCCAAAGAGTAAATGATGACTACAAGCAGGGATAATAGAGAATACATCATAGAATCAGGCCTTCCACAGCTTTAGCATTCTGTGGGATTAGCATGGCTTGTCTTGCTATTCAAGATTAGTAGGATCAGATGACTCAAATATGATCTGAATCTTAAGTGAAAACTTATACAGCCCCTAATGAAGATGAATGGTTCTCTGAAACCCAAGGCAGTATAGTTTTTTTGAGGCCAAGGATCTGAGTCTCAAAAAATTGCCAGTGATACAAAGTAACCACAGGCTATTACTAGTACCAATTTTCTGAAATAAAGGAATGTAAAAAAGGTCATATTTATTTTTCCAGCCTAATTATTGGAGTGCTCTCATATGTTGGAAGCATTCAGAAAAAGCCAATTGAATAGATTTGTGGCCAATGACATTTTAATTCTAACATTTTATAAAGTTATAAATTATTGTTTAATCATTCATGAATATATGGTAAGTCCCCAATATATGCCATTTTTTTCAGTTGTTGGGAGGAATAGCCAACTTTGATTTCCTCAAATTCATAAAGTAAAGCAGCAAGAACTCTTAAACTAAGAACTAAACTCTGAATTTCCAGTTATCCTCATAAAATTTCTTCAATTATCAAGACAAAGAATAAGACTGATAAAGCAGATTGAACACCTGTCATGTGTGAAGACAAAGGTGATAGAGCAATAAAGTAAAAGAGTTCATTTTGTAGGTAACAAGTTTCAACTTGTGTCTTTTTCTGATGAAGTTTTGCTGTTCCAGGAACATGCCACAGCTGTGCTTCAATAGCCACAATACCTCCCATTAAAGTAATTTAGGGTAAGGGACAATGTAAGAAATCTTTGGTAGACAGATTCTTCCAACCTATCCCTGTTCAAATTTTTCACAACTTTTTAACACTCTGAATGATTTTCCATTTCCATCTTAAGATATATTAAAATATTTCTTTAGAATTTGGTGTTAGTGTCTTTGTGATAGAATTTAAAAATCAAGGAATGTTCATGAATTGGGTAATATCTAAACATGTGGTAGTATAAGCAGAGAAGTCTAGAAACAATTTAGAGTGAGATAAAAAAGAGGCAACAGGGCAGAACCCTAAGGGAGGACCTTATCTTGAGGAGGATCCAGCAAAGGAGGCAGAGAAGAAGCAGCCAGATAGATAGGAAAAGAACCAGGAGAGTTATCTCTTGAAATTCTAGAGAGAGCTGAGCATCACAGAGTCAATTAACAGTGTTAAAGACTGCAGCAATCTCAGTAGTATATTCCTATAATGATACTGTTTCTGTTGATCATCACCCAAATATTCATTACTTTTCTAAGCTCTTAGGTTCCTTGATTTCATCATGTGAGTATAAATTCTCTCTATACTGTAATTTTCAAAAATCTTTTTGTACTTCGAAGCTATAAACAGGATTGAATGAGAAACATCATCTGCCAATTATCTTTTGGAACTCCCTTCCCTCCCTCTTTTGGCCAAAAGGAGAGACTTTGAGAATGTCCAAGCTTTTGAAGCTTTAAAAAGCAGAAAGACTTTTGGGAAACTCTGTGCAATTCTATTCACCTCCTCTTTATTTAGTCTATCCTTTTAAAATAATATATTCTCTTCCATAGAATTCTAATAAGGAGTTCCATCCCACAAAATCTCAGTGATTTAGCATAGATCAAATTTAGTCCCTTGTGTTATATGTGCACATTTATATGAGTTCAATTATTTTCTTAGTAGTGTGTTTGTGTGTGTGTGTGTGTGTGTGTGTGTGTGTGCAGGTGCAAATTTATTTATTTATTTTATTTTTTGCTTTTTGCTGAGGCAATTGAGGTTAAGTGACTTGCCCAGGGTCACACAGCTAGGGAATGTTAAGTGTCTGAGACCAGCTTTGAACCCAGGTCCTCCTGACTTCAGGGCTGGTGCTCTATCCACTGTACCACCTAGCTGCCCCACAGGTGCACATTTCTTGGATATTATGTATTGTGAATTTAATTTCTCTTTATGTTTAAAATTTCTTCCTTTTTATTATTCATGCTTTTGATTTCTATGGTGCTAGTATTATCAAATCAGCATGAGTGGGTATTGTTGCTTTTCTTTCTTCACCAACATAAGCACTGGTCTTTAAGTTTTGGAAATTTAAAAATATATTTCAGCATAATTATTTTCCTTTGTAATGTCATTATTTTATTATATCTATATAAAAACATTCTGGCAAGTAGATCCTAGGCTGAAAAGGTGTCTATGATGTGAAAAGATAAAAAATCACTGATTCAAAAACTTCCTGATTAGATTGACAAAGTTAAAGGCATATGTTTTTATTAGTACTCATTAGGCATGCTTTAGTGCTTGCCAAAGTTTTTTTTATATATTTTAAATTATGATAAAAATACAAAATTCATTCTCAGGAACCATGTTACTAGTGAGCAGTTCATTGTCTTAATTTACCTTTCTTTTTAAATCCTTTACTTTCAATCAGCAGAAGTGATTATGTACCACTTACACATCCCAAGGTTTCATTTTAATGTTCAATACTTCATATTCCCTACAATGACTTCTAATTTCCTTCTGGTGCTATCATCTGTCACCATGAATCACTAAGAATGACAGGATGATCATCAAGATTGAGGATTATTAAGACTTTACATCTTACCTCTCTCTGGGTGTCTCTCTTAATTTTTCTGTCTGTCTATATTTCTCTCTGTCTCTCTATGTGTGTCTCTCTGTCTCTTTCTTTTTTTTACCCTCACACCACTTTACAATGACACAGCCAAATCATTTGATTTTCAGATGAGGAAACTGAAATTCAGTCAGATAAAATGACATAAGCCATTCTGAGAGTTCATAAGTATCTGAGGTGGGATTTGAACTCTTATCTTCCTTATCCCAACTCCAGGGCAGTATCTCATAGATGGTGGTTTTGAAAAGATTGTATAAAACAAAGGCCTTCCTGAGTACTCTCCCAAAATGTGTGCCTGAATGCTGGGAGCATGCTGGGAGTTGGGGAACCTGCCTGGATTGACAAGGTCTCCACAGGGCCTGACTCCCACCTCCCCCCATGTATTCAAGGCAACATGAAGAAGTCCTTACAGAACTAAGCATTCAGGAATATATTTGGTTAATGATTATCTGCTTAATTTCTGCTCTAGGAATTCTTAGCATAGCTGTATGTATATATCCATCCATCACAATGAGGTGAGCACAAAGCCCTTCACCCCCCCAAAAAAGCCCCTTTGTACTTTCTGCCTAAACATGAAAGGTTTCTTTACTAGTGAAGCATTAAACAAACTTAGAGACTGGGAAACTTGGGAAATTGATAGCTTTCCCCAAAAACTCCAAAAGAAATCTTCAGTTACTCCCTCTTGTTTGAAACAATTCCAAATTCAATCAACCTGGTTCTTCACTCCCCTATGCAGAGCTTACATAAACAATGATATGATGAAAAAAAACAGTAAACATCAGTGATAGATGGACACATCGGTAGCAAGTAATTCATGGGAAAAAAAAAAAAAGTAAGGAAAGTAGGCCATTGCATGGTTTACTGACCCCTACACAAAACAAGCTATTGTATGAGTGATTAATAAATGGGCTGAGGGAAATAAGATTCTGGTTTTTAATCCAATCTGCTATCTGTTTCTGCTTTAAGGGAGAGTTCATTCCATTCACATTCACAGTTAAAATAACTAATTCTGTATTTCCTGCCATTTTATTTACCCTAGCTTATGCTTTTCTCTTTCTTATCCCCTTTCCCTCCTCCCTACTATTTTGCTTTTGAAAACCACTTCCCTCAAACAATCCTTCCCCTTTAGAGCCCCATCCACCCTTCCCCCCCCCCTTTCCCTCCTGTTTCCTTATAAGTACGTCTATTATTCCCTCTGAGTCAAATCTGATGAGATGGAGATTAACCCAATTCTCATTCCCCTCCCTTTTCTCCCCTCAATCATTATAGGTTTTCTTTGCCTCTACATGTGATGTAATTTCCCTTATTTTACCTCCTTTTCCTCTTCTTCCAGTGTTATCCCTTTTCTACCTCCAATTTCTTTTTCAGTTTATCATATAATAATCATAAAATCATAATAAACATATCATAATAATCATAAAATCACAGTAATCATATGATAATCATAATGTAATAATAGATTCATAAAATCAACCCTCATTCTATAAGTATCTATCACATAAATATAGTTCTAAAGACTTTTTTTTTTCTTGTTACCTTTTTATGTTTCTCTTGTGTTCTGTGTTTGTAGATCAAATTTTTTGTTCAGTTCTGGTCTTTTCAGTAGAAATAGGTGAAATTCTCCTATATCATTGAAAGACCATCTTCTTCCCTGGAAGATAATGCTCATTCTAGCTGGGTAACTTATTCTTGGCTGTAATCCAACTTCCTTTGCCCTTCGGAATATGTGATTCCAGGCCCTTTGATTCTTCAAAGTAGAAGCTGCTAGGTCCTGTGTGATCCTAATTGTGGCTCCCCGATATTTAAATTGTTTCTTTCTGTCTTCTCGTAATATATTTTCCTTGGTATGATAGTTCTGGAATTTAGCCACGATATTTCTGGGGGACTTAATTTTTGGGTTTCTTTCAGGAGGTGATCGGGGGATTGTTTCAAGGAGTATCATGTTTTTCTCTATCTTTTCATTTTTTTGTTTTTGTTCAACTGATTCTTGAAGTCTTGATGAGTGATTCATTTCCAATTGTTAGATTCTAATTTTTAATGTCTTATTTTCTTCAGTTACTGTTTTTAGTTCCTTTTGCAATTGACCAATTACACTTTTTGTTCATTACATTCTTTTTCCATTTTTTCTATTTTATTTTGCAGTGATCTCATTTCTTTTCCCCATGTTTCTTCTAACTCTCTTTTAAGATTTTTTTGTAATCTTCAAAGAAAGCCTTGTGACATGGAGACCAGTTTATGTCTCTCTTTGGGGCTTTTTCTGGAGTTGCTTTATCTTTAGGGGCCTCAGGATTTGAGGTCTGTTCTTCCCTCTCTCCATAAAAGTTGTCTATGGTGAGAGCTCTTTTTGGTTTTTTATTCAATTTTATTAAAGGTGTGAGGTCTGTTTAGGGCAAAGATGGGACAGCTGCTTTAATTTGCCCTGGGGCAATTCTGCTGATTGAGTTATTTCAGGAACTGGGCAGTTCTGCTGATTGAATTATGTCAGGTGCAGGGCAGTTCTGCTTTAGTTCACCCTGGGACAGTTCTGCTGATTGAATTATTTCAGGTACTGGGCAGCTCAGCTGATTGAATTATTTCTGGTGCTGATCAGTCCTGTTGATTGATTGATTGCTTTAAGGTGCTGCATCATGGCAGCCAGGTCCCACGCTCCTCAGTGGTCCACAACCTATTCCTCTCAAAAGGCAGACCCTCCAAACCACCTCCCCACAATCAGGACAGATTGTTCCAAGAGGCCCGCAGAAGACTCCCAGGTGTGTGAAAAGCACAATGCTCCCACTCCTGTTCCGACTCCTGTTCCAGCTCCCTGCTCCAGCTCCCTGCCCCGGTCTCCCTGCGCCACAGCCTGGGCCCAGCAGACCACCCCCCCCGCCCAATTAAGAAAGACCTGTTTTGAGGTTCTTCCAGAGTATCTTCTTCTAGAATCGTGTTGTTCTCCAGATATTGTGGATTTTTTTGCTTCAAAATCAGTCTAGAGGCTTCATATGTTGTTGGTTTGAGGGGAGGTTAGAGAAGGTTACAGAAACTCCTGTCTGATCTCCGCCACCATGGCTCCACCCCCGGGAGGCCTGGTCCCCTTTTCACAAAGCCTTTCTGGAAGATTGCATAAAGAATCTCAAAAAGGAGCTGGATGATAAATGGGAAAATAAACTGAGTTCAGTGCAAGAAGGATATAATACCCTGCAAAAGAGATGAAAAAGACACCAAATTATTGAAAAACAAAATTGGTGAATTGGAAATAGACAATAATGCACTGAAAAATAAAATTAGTGAAGTGAAAAAGAGTGCAATGAACAAATTGGCCAGTTACAAAAGGAATTTAAAAAGGTAACTGAAGAAAACAACACTTTAAAAATAAGAATTGAACAAATGCAAGTGGATGACTCAATAAGACTTCAAGAATCAGTTAAACAAAAACAAAAAAATGAAAAATTAGAAGAAAATATAAAGTAAATCCTAGGAAAAACAACTGACTTGGAAAAGATCTAGGAGAGACAATCTAAGGATTATTGGACTTCCTGAAAGCCATGATGAAAAAAAGAATCTAAACACTATCTTCCAGGAAATCCTGAAAGAAAACTGCCCTGAGGTTGTAGAATCAGAAGGCAAAATCACCATTGAAAGAATGCACCGATCACCTTCTGAAAGAGACCCCAAAATTAAAACCCCGAGGAATATTGTGGCTAAATGTCAGGACTATTGCAACAAGGAAAAGATTCTGCTACCAGCTAGAAAGAAACAATTCAAATACTGAGGATAAATAATTAGAATCACACAGGATCTGTCAGCCTCTACATTGAAGCATTGATGGACCTGGAACCAGATATTCTGAAAGGTAAAGCAACTCGGATAGCAGCCAAGAATAACCTATCCAGCTAGAATGAGCATTATCCTCCAGGGAAGAAGATGGTCATTTAATTATATAGGTGAATTTCACTTATTTTTAATGAAAAGACCAGATCTGAACAAAAACTTCAACCTCCAAACACGGAACTCAAGAGAAGCATTAAAAAAAAAAGTAAAAAGGAAAGGACTCTTGAGAACTTTTTTTCTACTAGGGGGATACTTAAAGATTGGGGGGTATAATTAGATATAACTTCGATAATAGGAAAAAAGAAAACTAGAGAGGGGAAAGGTTATCATACTGAGGGAAAGAGGGAAAATGTGGTAAAATAAGATTTTTTTAAGAAAAGGAGGTAAAAGTAATGTAAAATCTCATGAAGAGGCAAAGAAAATATAATATAATTGAGAGAAAGAAGGGAGGGAGATGAGCATTGTGTAAATCTTACTCTCATTAGGTTGGGCTCTAAAAGTGTATATCAGTTACTTGATTTCACAGAGGAATTTATCTGTTGCTAGAGGGAAGTGGGAGGGAAAGGAGGAAAAGGAAGGGATAAACTAATAGAAAGGAAAAGAGAAGAATCAGGGGGAAAGAGTAAAAAAAAATGGCAGGGGATGTAAAGGGCAGAGGATTGTTTGGGGGAGGGGGTCATCAAAAGAAAAATACTAAGGAGGGGGAAGAGATAAAGGGGAAAGGAAAGTGAAAACATAACTTGGGTAAATAAGATGGAAGAAAATAAAGAATTAGTTATTCTAACTGTGAATGTGAATGGGATGAACTCTCCAATAAAGCAGGAGCAGATATCAGACTGGATTAAATACCAGAATCCCACAATATGTTGTCTACAAGAAACACATCTAAAACATAGTGACACATATAGGATGAAGATAAAAGGCTGGAGCAGAACCTATTATGCTTCAGTTGAACAGAAAAAAGCAGGGGTAGCAATCCTTATCTTAGATCAAGTAAAAGCCAAGATAGATCTAATCAAAGAGATAAGGAAGGAAACTATATTTTATTAAAGGGTACCATAGATAATGTAGCAATATCAATACTAAATATATATGCACCAAGTGCAATAGCATCCACATTCCTAGGGGAGAAAATAAGAGAGATGCAAGAAGAAATAGACTGCCAAACAATACTAGTGGGAGATCTCAACCTTGCCATCTCAGAATTAGATAAATCAAACCATAAAATAAATAAGAAAGAAACTAGGGAGGTAAACCAATTGTTAGAAAAGTTAGGTATGATAGATCTTTGGAGAAAATTGAATGGAGACAGTAG
>JAJPUD010030338.1:0-13236 GCA_023553655.1 Myrmecobius fasciatus
ACATGAAAAATGAAGTAATTGTTTCCTATGCAGGAGGGAAGTTGGTCTGTGATTAAGAAGAATTGTTCACTTGCAGTGATAGTCCTTCCTTTTCATCATCCAGATTTGTGTTATCTGGAGGGATGTCCCAGAAAGCCAATCACAAAGCATATTTAGTTCCCCCGCCTTTTTTTTTATTATAGTGAATTATTTTTTCATTATCTCAACTGTTATTTAAAGTGTGTGATTAAACCATTATCAGATTTAAATGTTTGTGGGATTTCAACATATTACTAGATTACTGAGAAAGATTAAACTAAATTTACTGCACTAAGGGTCCAAGGATAGATTAAACAATATAACAGATCAGGATTGACTTTGTAGATTCTAGAGATTTGCACATGTATCCTTCTGCCTCGCTCTGAAAAAGGCACTCCAAGGAGAGATCATTTTATAAGGATGTATGCAAATAGAGGTTAATAATCATTTCCACTGATGAATAGGTGGGGAAAACTTCAGCAAAATTAAATTAAGAGGCTAGCGAAGAGTTAGTCCCTGGGGAAAACACTTAAATCACAATTTTTATTAAATGGATTATTCATCAATACTAGAGGACTTAATTATCATATGCAACTAAATTACAGACTAGCAGGAGAAAAGTTGGGACAACATCACTATACCTTGGCAGACTCCTGTCACACAAAGAGAAGATTATTTATAGACAACCTGGGAATATCCAGTAGCTTTAGCTGCGCTCGTCTATAAAATGGGGCATGAGGACTTTATTCTATCTATCTCATGGAGTTATAGTGAGTAGTGAATAAAATATTAGGTGGTAAAATACTCTGAAATGCTAAAAACCCTAAATAAATGCCCAATGATATGAGTTTTACTGTTTTAGGGGAAAGAGGGAGATCAGTAGGAGCCAGAGAGTTCTTTTATAAAAGTGCGACATTCAGTAAATTAAAGAGTTAAAGCAATGCTAGTAAGAGCCAGAAATGGACCATTCTCTCATCTTTTCCCATTCAGTGTAGGCACAGAAATGTGGATCTTGGGAGTCCATTTGAAAAAGTCATGTAAAATTCCATCCTCCCCCTTTTTTTTTCTCTCAATCAATAAGCAAGTGGTCACAACCAACATTATTTGTCTTCTGGCCATGTAGGATGTACTATAAAGAGATCAAAGTACATAACATCCTGGCCCCATTTTGAAGACTGCTGCAGTGGAAAGATGCCTTCTTCTCTGGGGAATTATTAATGGCACGGGGCCCCCATGGGAAAACATACTTCAACTTTACACCTATTTTTGCGGGTGGTTAATTGCCACACCAGCATCTTGTGCACTCCATCCATCGTACATTACAGCACAAGGACAGTATTAACACATAACATTCCAATATATCTTCAGCTCTCCGCATCAGGCCCTGATAATAGCATCTGTTAACATGCACTAAGTACTATTATGTAGCACATCACTTCATAAATAATAAGATTAGCTGACCTCAGGGGCCCCGAGAAGAGTAATGTGTTTAAATGTTCTCATTATTTATTTAAAACAAGAATTAAAGCAACAGAAGCTACTTTTGACAATCCTCTTAGCATAAATATTAAACTGTTTGCATTGATAAGCCACACTGTACAGAAGAACAGGATTTGTTTTGCAGACTGCTCTATAATAGGTGTTTCAGAAAATGCAGCTTGCTGTCTGAGTTCTGAGAGGTGCTTAGTTGATTGTCTCATCATTGTTCCAAAGACATTTTCTAAATTACATGAAAGGAACATGAGGAAAAATTAATATTCAAGGGAAGCTGCAACTAATTACAACAGAACTCAGCAAGGCTTTCAAATCATGCTTTATTTCTATCTCAGTACTAAACACTATGCTCAATTTGCTGGGGAGGGTAAGATATTCCAAATTAAGCATTTCAATCTAAAAGTGGATAAATTAACCGTGTACACATTATTTTGGCTGGCAGATTGAAGAGCTGTGATAGTGAAGATCCACTAAGAATGTTATTTAGCTTGTAAAAGTCAATTAAAAATGCTTTCTCACTTTGAATATCAAATGTAAACTGGTTTAGTTTTTTTTTTTCCCTCTTCATTTTAAGAATGCATCAGAAGTACTAAAATCTGCAGTGGAGGTATACTTTACAGCAGTCCTTTCTTCCTTCTTATTTCATGTTCCACAGTTGTCTTCCATTGAATCTGGCTTTGTACTTGAAGGTTGGTATTTGGCATTTGCATCTTGGGCATCTGGGAATTTCTGCCCCTTAAAACAGAATTATCAAGCCTGCTCCAGACTTGGGGATAAAGCAAAATAGCTTCTATGGTTTCTCCTCTGCTCTTCCCAGAGAAGAGAAATGGTTCCAAAAGACTAGCATGGTTCACTGTGACTTAGATCCTTACAAAGCCTATATCTTGCTCTCTATGGCAATGCTAGGATGGGATTATCCATCTCACTTTTTTATTTAAACCAAGAGAGGGACCTCTTCTTGTGTCTTGTTTCGGGATTTTTTTTTTTTTAGTATCACATTTCTGAACTTTCAGATCTCGTTCATGAGTTCTTTTAATGACTAGGAAATTATAACTAATTTTCTTGATACTGATTAAATTCTACAGCATCTTCTTATGTTTGATGTGCTACATTTATTTGTAAGAAATGGGCCTCCAATATGCTGGTTGACAGTCACTCCTAAGTCAAAAGATGCTGTCTGATTTAACATACCACAACATATGGAACAGAGGAGAATAGGGATGTTAATCAAGTTTGGATCATTCACTTACAGCTGGTTGGCACTGTAACCTGGGAGAAATTTTTGGAGCCCAATCTGGCAGTATGCAGTAAAATTTACAAATTGTATCCAATAATCACCCAATAATTCTATTCTTGGAAATATATCCTGAAAGTGTTAATTAAAAACAAATCAAAAGAAGAGTTTTCTGTTTAAAGATTTTCATAGCAACATTATTTGTAATTACCAAAAAACCTCTCAAAGTTGGAATCAACTTAAATGTGCAATAATAAGGGAATACCTAAATAAATTGTGGTATATAAAAGTCAAGCAAGCTATTAAAACTTAAAAGGATGAGGAACATAAAAAAATCTGGAAAGAGACAAAGGTCTGGTAATTACTGGTCTTGCTTCATGGTTCTTAACTACTTTCTCTCTCTTATGTTTTCTTGACAGGCAAATATCTGCTGTTTCTCCTCCCCAAAGAGCAAAAACAATGAAAATAACAATAATAACAATGGAAGCTCAATACAGTGTTTTAATGTTAACTAAACACTTTCTACAAAACAATCTTATGAGGTAAGAATTGAAAGTATTATTATCCCCATTTCACAAATGAAGATATTGAAACTCACAATGCTCATCCAGAATCACAAAACTAATGCCTCTTGGGGTTGGGATATCCCTAGAGGACTGAATAGTGTATGTTCAGAGAAGTAATGAAAATGAACACAAAACTTGAGCAAATTTCCCGACAAGCTACATGGTATATGTTGGGTGGCTAGTTTAATTCCCAAATTGACATTTAAATAAAAATAAATAATTTGGAACATAAAGAGCTAAAAGACCTCTCTAAAGAAGTTGCTACAAATTTTGTTAATCCAGGTCAGTGAGCAGTTTTTTTTTTTCAAAGTTAATTGCTGCTCCCCTTCTCCAAGGAAATTGTGCAATGACAAATTCAATTCAGCAAGCTTTTACTAAATGCTCATTACAACATAAAGCACTAAGCTAAACACTGGAAAAAGACAGAAAAACAAAGAGGGGGAAACTGGGTCCTGTCTTCAAGGAGCTTACAATCTACTGGGGGAAAAAATCATTGGATTTCAAGACAAAGGGCTTATACACAAATTCAGGGTCCCCATCTTCTCACCCATGTACCTCTGTACAAGTTAACTATTTTCTCCTTCCTCAGCCTCCCAATCTGAAATAAAGAGATTATTCCCAGAAGCTAAGAACCTTTCTAGCTCTAAACAAGCATGATGCTATTACCATTTGAAATATGGTCCCTCTGAGCCACATCATCATTTCTTTTCAAATCGCTGCATATCATCACACCTCCTGAAGAGCAACTTAAGCCCTTTTCAAGATGGTGAGTGACTATATATGTGCTCAACTCCCTGACCTTTTCCTGGAGTACTTGGCAAGACTCAAATGAAACTAAATACGATAATGATCCTGAATAAGATAGCTCATATTTTATTGCATTTTAATAACAATAGCTCACATTTGTAGTGTGCTTTTAAGTATTTCTCTATACTTCCATGATTCTCTATAGGAATCCTTTCTCCCTTTTTCCTAGAGAAAAAGTTAGAATTCAAGACTCCCTGGAAAGTGTAAGTTCTAGTTTAGGTTTCTAAAAAGTGTTTCATGTTCTCAAGCTGTAGCTCTCTAGTGAAAAATTGTACTAGCTGCATGATAGTCAGGTGAATACAAGGTGCACAGTGTTAATGTCCCATTTTGCAGATAATGAAACAGTACCAGGAAGGCTAAGTGTTTTGCTTTAAGATTATACCCTTGGCAAGAGACACAGCTCAACTACATTAAGCCAGCTTTTTGCTGAAAGAGAAAGCCTCCATCTTTCAGACCTTCACTTCTCTCCATCCCACAACATAGAAACATTTGGATCCTGTCCATGCAGTTAACAGAAAAATCTTTGCTTAATCCATCCATTCCAAGCTCCTTAATTACTAAATAAATAGTCCTATCCCAATGCCTTAGTGACATAACACTAAACCACCAAAAGGCCTCTTCTAACCTGGCAGCCAGAGAGTCTGCCCAGAGTCCCTCCCCAAGCAGGTATAACTCCCAGACCCTGACCTTCCTCTCCACAACCAGCTGATTTCCCCTAGGGTTGCACTTACATTTCGATGATCAGGGTTTCAGCTACATTAGTGGACACTGGTCATGATGCTAAAATTAACCACTTTAGCTAAAGTGTGTGTTAATTATGGGTATGCAAGCAGTCAATAAAAGGTTAATGCAAGAGTCAAAGGATAAATTTCTCTCTCTATTGCATCACTCCACAGACTAAATGACTAACATTATGCTTTGTGTTTTTAATCAATAAGTTTTACAGTAATGTGTGAGCCATTGATTTAAAAAAACACCCACAGAGTATTCTCTGCCCCTAAATTTTGCAACCAATAAGAAAGTAGTAGTAATGGCTTAATGACATTTATTGAAATGACAAGAAAACAGTTCACGTGAAATGTAGACTGATTCAAGAATATGATTGCACTGATGCTTAAAAAACAAAAAACAAGCAAACAAACAAACAAAAAAACACCCCAAGTCAAACCAAACACATGTCCTTAACTGAAAAGTGCTGCTGAGAAGTCAATGGAGTAAGATTGAAAGAATGAAGGTATCCAGTGGTGTGCTTGTAAATATTTAACAACTGGCTCTGATGGACTTGGCTCTTTTCAACAATGAAAAAATAGTTTTCACCTTTTGTTGTTGTTTGCTTGTTTTTTCTTTCTCAATTTTTCCCTTTTTGATCTGACTTTTCTTATGCAGCATGATAAATGTGGAAACATATATAGAAGAATTACACGATTAACCTATATTGGCTTATGTGGGGGGAAGGGAGGAAGAAAAATTTGGAATACAAGGTTTTGCAATGGTAAATGTTGAAAACTATATTTATATGTATTTTGAAAAATAAAACACTAATATTAATTTTTTTTTAAATCTTGCCTCTGCCATTGTCTACTTTTGTGACCTTGATCAAGTAATTTGATTTCTTTCAAGAGAAGTTTTATTTAGTTTTAAGCCTTAGTTTTACTTATCTCTAAAATAAGGGAGTTTTTTTTAGAACAATAGCATTCAGCTCAAATAGAAATGGATCCCTGAAGGCTGAAGCCTGAAGGTGGTACAGTGGATAGAGCATTGGGCTTGAGATCAGGAAAATACATCTTTCTGAGTTCAAATCTGGCCTCAGACATTTACTAGCTGTGTGACCCTCGGCAAACCACTTTAACCCTGTTTGACTCACTTTCCTAATCTGTTAAATGAGCTGGAGAAAGAAATGGCAAGCTACTCTAGTATCTTTGCCCACAAAACCCCAAATGGGATCATAAAGAGTCAGATACAACTGAACAACAAAGCTACACACTTCAATTTGAATCAGGATGTACTCAGAACATTTTGATACCTCTGATCTAGATAACTTCTTAAATCCTTTCCAGTTAACTTGTGAATTTGTAATCCCAAAAGACACCTTGAGAATCTTATAGTCTAATAGGATGGGGATGGGGACATAAATCTAATTTTAACTAACATTTATGAATTATCTCTTATGGAAAAGATATTAAGATACATGCAAGGTATACATAGATGAAACAAAAGGAACACATTCTTTGCCTTCAAGGATCCTATGCTATGATTTAATAAAGACATAATACACATAGAGACATAATACACATAGAATACATAAAGAGCTATTAATAAGGTGGCAGTTGGCATTGGGAGTGTAGTCTATGGCTCAGAACAGTTATTTTCTTCCTCTTCACTGACTGAGCTCACTATCGTGCACTCATTAGTCACACCCTGACTAAATGAAGCAATTGTGTGCTCTTCATCAAAAGTATTTTTACCCTTTACCTCGTTGCTATTTAACAAATGATGAAAGGCAAGTTATAAAATGGGCTATGCTGCTCTCTGGGACCTCTTCATTCCTACTTTTGATACTTTTTTCCAATGGCCCTCTCCTCAATGGCATTCAATAAGTTCATGCAGAGGATCAGCACTGAACCTGGACTCAGGAAAACATCCTGCCTTTGGAGATTTGCTAACGAAGTGACCCTAGTCAAAGTCTTTTAATTTCTTTCTTATCTGATACTCTCATCTCATTTGAAGCTGAGAACTTTTAAAATTCCTTTAAGTTTTAAATCAATGATCTTTTGCTTCCCGCCTACCAAGGGTTCACAGAATCTTGAAATCTCAGAGCTGGGAAGTAGGACATTTAGTCCAAACCATAACAGAGCAGGAATCCTCTTGACAAGATCATATACTACCTAGAGATGTGCTTTTAAAATTAACATCCTGAAGTATTTCAATCTTGCCTTGGTTAATTTTTTACATACTTCTGGTTTGTCTCCTCAGCTGGACAACCTCAAGCTGTGAGCTTGAAGGCAGAGATTACCATTTCACACTTTGGATTGTCCTAATGCATCAAGCAAAGTGATCTGAACATATTAAATATTCAGTGAATATGTGACATTTGTTATTTTGTTGGAGGAACTAAAGGAAGCCCTGAATTTGTCAGTGATTGATTGACTGTCTTCATTGTACCCTGACAAAAACCAAGGGGAAAGCCCCACCAATCATTAGCTGACAAATATGATAAAAACACAGTAAGCAAAATGAATACCCCATAGTTCTTTAACTTTGCAGGGACACTTCCAATAGTCAATGGGGCAAAAATAAATTCCCAAACCAATAGCTCAAAACCTCATTTGACATTTCACTAAATAGATAATGCTCCATGTTTTATCTAGAACAAGTGTTTTTAAACTTTCCGTGTGTCAGATTCCATCATCAGTCTAATGATGACTATGGATCCTTTCTCGGAATAATGTTTTTAAGTGCACAAAATAAAATACATGGGATTACAAGGAAATCCAACTGTATTGAAATAAAAATTTAAATTTTTTTTTTTGCTCATCCAAGTTCATAAGTCCTCTAAAATGAATGCACAGACCTTTATTGATCTTAACTTCAGTTTAAGAATTCCTGTTTTAGATTGATTTTTTTCCCCTAATTAACTGATGAGTCAATAAACAAGCATTTATGTGCCAGACACCAAATTAAGCTCTGGGATACAAAGATAGGTAAAAATAGTTCTCACCCTTGAGGAACTTATATTCTAATGGAGAAGACAATATGGAAACAACGAAGTACACACAGGTTATGTTCAGAGTAGATGGAAAGCAGTCTGAGAGGGGAAAGGATAAACTCTGGAAGTCCAGTACAGAGCTCCTGAAGTAGGTGGGATTTGAATTGAGTTTTGAAGGAGCTAGCAAGCGTGGCTTATACTCCAATGCCCAAGTTTGAATCCTGCTGAGTTTTTTTGAGTTTTTTAGGGTTTTAGGTTCTTCACCTGTAAAATGAGGGTCTTGGATTCAATGACCTCTAAGATCCCTTTCAAATCTAAATCTTGTGATCCTAAATCAAGCTACTTTGAAGGAGGTAAAGGTGAAAGGTAGAACATTCCAGACATGATGGTAGTTAGGGCAAAAGTGCTAGATGATGGAATGTTGTGTTCAAGGAACAGCAAGTAGGTGAGTGTGACTGGAATATGGAGTGTATGGAAGCAACTGTGAATCACTGGAGCTCTTACAGCAGGGGGCAGTGACCTGGTAAGACCTATGTTTTAGAAAAATCACCTTGGTAGCTAAATGGTAGATGAACCAGAATGGGGAGAGAACTGAAATGCAAAACTAATTACAAATAGCCCAAGTGAGAAGTGATGGAGGCCCAAACTAGGTCTGTGACTATATGAGTAGAAAAGGGGGATATATATGAGAGATGCTGTGAAGGTAAAAATGAAAAGATTTTGTGACAGATTTTATATGTGGAAAAGAGTAAGGTGTTAAAGATGATAGGTTTTGAACCTGATTGACTAGAAGAACCATAGTACCTGTGATAGAAATAAAAAAGCTTGGAAAAAGGTTTGGACATGTTGACCTTGAGAAGTCTAGAGGATACTCAATTTTAGACATCTGAAAGTCAATGAAGGGTGTAGGACTGAACTACAGGAAACTGTGGTAGATCCAAGGATCTTTAGTATCCTGAGGATAACAACTAATGAGAGCTGATGAGATTACTGAATGAGAGAGTATGGAGGGAGAAGAGAAGAATGCTCCTGACAGTCTTGGGGGACACACAAGGTTATTAGATATAATATAGATGGGGAATGAGTAAATAAAGTATAACAAGGCTAGTAAGTGTGATATAAATGAAAAATTAGTAGATTGAGGAGAAGTTTGACATGGAACTAGGAGAAATCAACATCATGGCAAACTAGAGAGGAGAGATATCTAGAGGAATAGGTGATCAATATTGTCAATGCTACAAAGCGATCAAGAAGAATGAGGTCCGAGAAAAGACTGTTAGATTTGGCAATTAAAAGATCATTGGTAACTCTGGAGCATGATGAGGCTGGAAGTCAGGGTTTAAAATAGAGTTAGAATAGAGAAAGGAAAGATACTAAATGTTTGTCTGAGAAGGGAAAAGCATGATATCTACTGAGGATATTAGGATCAAATGAGGGCATTTAAAGATGATGGAAACAGGTGTGTTTGTAGGCACCAAGAAAGGAGCCAGTAGATAAGGAAAGACTGAAATAAGAGAGTGAAGAAGATTCTGCTAAGGAAGTGGGGAGTAGGTGGGCTCGAGGTACATGAAGAGAGGTTGGATTTGACAAATGGAAAGACCATCTCACTATCAAGAGCAGAAAGAAGAGAGAATTGGAGATTTCTAAAGAGGAGGAGGAGAGAATGGAAAGCTCTCTACAAATAAGACATAATTGAAAAAAAACAAGTATAAGATGAGGTACTTAGAGAGTAGAAGAAGGAAATTCTCTTTTGATCAAAACTTATCTGTATCCCATTCCTTTAAGGCCCTGCTTTCTGTTGAATGACAAAGGATAGTAATGGGCTCTTAATCATATAAGTTAATCCCTGTTAGCATTAAGTAATTAATATATTCATGTTCTTGCACCACCACCCTCCTTTTTCCCCACCTCACTAATATCACAGTGGCTTAACCTGGGTAAAAATGAACTTTTTTTTTTTTCTCAAGAAGGTTCTTGAGGAATGACAAATGACAAATTTTGATAAATGACTTCCCAGATTTCACATAATGAAGCAGGAGGTGATGGGGTAGAAAGAGTACTGGATTTAGAGTCAAAATTAGAGTTGTAAGAGATTTTAAAGGTCATTGAGTCCAACCACTCATTTTATAGATGAAGAAACTGAGGCAAAGAGAGGTTAAATGGCTTGTCCAGGATCAAACAGCAAATAAGGGTCTGAGGTGAGATTCAAACCGATATCCTCCTGACTCCAAAGTCTGCACTCTATTGCTTATATTCCATTGCCCAAGTTTGAATCCTGCTGGGTTTTTTGGAGCCAGCAGGCTCTGTCTCTGGGTCTCAGATTCCTCACCTGTAAAATGAGGGTCTTGGATTCAATGACCTCTAAAATCCCTTTCAAATCTAAATCCTGTGATCCTAAATCATCCTAAATAGGAGGCTGCCTCCTTCTCCCGTGTGAAAGCCTGGCCCCCACAATGGGCCCCATTAGATCTTCCTCCCTGCTTCAGGAGCTTGGCTTGCTACTGGAGCCACTTAATATGTGAAAACGTATGGCCTGCCACTGGGGTTTGAGACCATCGGGTAGAAGGCTGAGAACAATTTTATACACAAGTCCATTTGTCGGCTTGTCAGTTACATAACAATGGTGATGAATGGGCCACTTTGACATCTGAACATTTAGGAGCTGCTGACCTCTGATCTGCAGTCACATGAGAGGGTCACCTGAAACTCGCCTGGCTTCTCCGGGCCTATAGGTAACAATATAAAGGTCAAGCAGACTGGATGATTCTATGCACCCTGTCTGGGGCAGCTCAGTTATAAGCTTTAAGGTATGCCGTGTTGGATTCCCCTTCTCACAAAGCTGTGGAACTACTGCAGAAATTTGCTCTACAAAAGATATACAATTTCAAAGGAGTCTAAAGTAACTTTCCTTGCAATTGAATAGAATGAGCTCATTATTTTTAAAGGACAACAATGAAAACAAACACTTTGCGGGAAAATATATTCTGCCAGTGACTCTGCAGTTGGGAGGGCACATATACAGGCGTGTGACTTAATGAGTGATATTAATGCGATGCTTTCAACATGGCAGAAGGTCCAATTTGATGCAATTACTGGAACAAAATCCCCACTGTGTGGGTATCAAGCCCCCCTTTCAGCCAAGGAATATCTTGCCCCTCTGCTCCTGTCAACTAAGGCCCCTACCAAGGATCACAGCATCACTTATTGAGCAGGGATTACTTACTCTTGAAGAAAATTAACCCTTTACAAACTTCATGGGTTTCCTATTTCCCAGGACAGCAGTATAGTTTAATGGAAAGAACAGTATGTTAAGACAGTAAAAAGGTCTAGATTCAAACACAGGCTCTACCATTCTTGGTAAAGTTAAATAATCTCTCTGACCCTTATCCAGAAAATGAGTGGGTTAGATGAGAACATTTCTAAGGTTCATTCCAGTTGCAGATCCAACTAATCAAGTTTACAGAGAAAGTCCCTGAACTCCAAAAAGATAACCAAACTACTTAAAGAGAATCAGCAGTGATTTTTAAAAGGCTCAATGAATTCTCTCTCCTAGATAACAAAATTTAAAAGAGAAATCCTAGCAGAGATCTTTCTTTCTTTCCTTCTTTCTTTCCTTCCTTTCTTCTTTCCTCCCTTTCTCCCTTCTTCCCTCCCTCCCTAATTTCTCTCCCTTCCTCCCTCCCTTCCTTCCTCCTTTTTTCTTTTCTTCCTTCCTTTCCTTCCTCCTTGTAACCATGCCATTTCATTTCCTTTCTTACTTCCTTCCTTTCTCCTTCTAGCCATCAAATTTCATTTTCTCCTAATACAACAGCAAGCAATACTGTGCATGATAGTGTCAATAAGCAAAAGCCAATTTGTTATAACAGCTTCTAAAGCCTATAAATAGTGTCTCCCTCAAAAGGGACCTTCATGATGGAGTGAATCCAATCTTCTGTTTGCTACACAAGGTTATTTCAGTTAAATTACAAAACAAACATGCAAACAAAAACATTGAGTAAATGCTTAGTGGGGCAATTGAGTGGTACAGTGATAGAGTGCCAGGCTTGAAGTCTGGAAGACTCATCTTCCTGAGTTCAAATCTGGCCACAGACATGTCTACAGACATTCTGGGCAAGTCACGTAATTCTGGTTGCCTCAGTTTCTGCATCTGTAAAATGATTTGGAGAAATGAAATGGCAAACCACTCCAGTGTCTCTGGCAAGAAAACTCCAAATGAGTTCATGAAGAATCAGATATGACTGAAAATGATTGAACAAAGTACTTTCTGTGTGTAAAACAGGAGATCTAAATTAACTGTCAACTTTGGGGAACAGTCAGAAGTCAAGTTGAGCTGGAATATGGTTTGTGAAGGGAGAGGAATAGGAATAAAGGATGGAAAGGAAACTTGGAGGGCCAAAAGGGCCAGAAATGCTGGGCTTCTGGGGTTGGCCGGAAAAGTCTAGCCAACTGTGGTTTGAACCTGTGTTGTCCAGGACTCATCATTGCTGATGAGTCCTCCTCCATAGCTTGGAGATCGATGGCATTTGTCTTCTCCTGTAGCCAGGTTAGGCCCTGCCCTTTGTTCCTAGATTCCATTTAGTGCCCTTTGTTCCTAGGTTCTCAATCTCTTGAAGCAAGACATGTGCCTTGTACACCCTATGTCACCAGCCAGGAAGCAGGCTAGACATTGCACTGGAGCCACAAACTTGCTCCCCACTGGGACTCCCAGTCCTGACAGTGGGAAGAAATTAGGTTCCTTCCAAAGCCTAGAAGAGACCAGCACCATTCTTGATAATGGAACATAGAAACAAAAGCTGTTTCTCCACCCAAACCTGAGAGCCCAGGGAGTTCTTGTGAAGTTAGAAGGCCTAAATGAGAAAATGAGTCCTTGTCAGGGGCCTGTGCAAACTGCTATGAGATTTCAACATCAATACCAGTGGATGTGGTTGCTAAGTTGATATTGAACATCTCCCAGTATTAACTTGAAGCCAAAGCTCATATGAATGGTTTTGTCAAAATTGCAAAATGCATCATTGTTATCATGTTTTTCAGAAGTCCTCCTCCAGGAAGAAGACAAAATTTTGTCCTTTTATCGATTGGATCCTTCAGTTCTATCTTGGTGAAGATAACTTTTTCCCATGGATACACATGGAGAAAAAAATAACATACAACCTATAAATCATCATGTTTTTCTTTCATTTCTGCCATTAAAGACCAATTCTCTAAACAAACAAACAAAAAAAAAACCAAACCCACAAAAAAACCCCAAAACACTGTAAATTTCTATAATCCATAGCACGGTGGTGGGTGAACAGTACTCATATCATACAGAGAATTCTTCAGTGGAACTAAACCACTCCATCCTTGAGCTCTGAATTTCATCATCACTGATGCCTTTGATGCTTTCTTTCTTTTGACTCAAGAAGAGAAGA
>JAJPUD010030339.1:376-13236 GCA_023553655.1 Myrmecobius fasciatus
TGCTCATCTCCCTCCCCTCTTTCTCTCAATTATATTAGGTTTTCTTTGCCTCTTCAAGTGATTTTACCTTGTTTTTACCTCCTTTTTTTTTAGATCTTATTTTACCACTTTTTCCCTCTTTTCCCCAGTATGACAACCTTTTCCCCTCTAGTTCTCTTTTTCATATTATCAAAGTAATATTTAGTTAATTATACCCCCAAACTTTGAGTATCCCCCTATTAAAAATAAAGTTCTCAAGAGTCCTTTCCTTTTTACCTTTTTATGCATCTCTTGAGTTCTGTGTTTGGGTTTCGAATTTTTTGTTCAGATCCGGTCTTTTCATTAGAAATAGGTGAAATTCACCTATATCATTGAATGACCATCTTCTTCCCTGGAGAATAATGCTCATTCTAGCTGGATAGGTTATTCTTGGCTGTAATGCAAGTTCCTTTGCCCTTCGGAATATCTGGTTCCAAGCCCTTCGATCCTTCAGTGTGGAAGCTGACAGATCCTGACAGATTCTAATTATTGATCCTCGGTATTTGAATTGTTTCTTTCTAGCTGCTAGCAGAATCTGTTCCTTGGTGCTATAGTCCTGAAATTTAGCCACAATATTCCTTGGGGTTTTAATTTTGGGGTCTCTTTCAGGAGGTGATCGGTGAATTCTTTCAATGGTGATTTTGCCCTTTGATTCTACAATCTCAGGGCAGTTTTCTTTCAGGATTTCCTGGAAGATAGTGTTTAGATTCTTTTTTTCATCATGGCTTTCAGGAAGTCCAATAATCCTTAGATTGTCTCTCCTAGATCTATTTTCTAAGTCATTTGTTTTTCCTAGGAGATATTTCATATTTTCTTCTAATTTTTCATTTTTTTGTTTTTGTTTGATTCTTCAAGTCTTAGTGAGTCATTCACTTCCATTTGTTCAATTCTTATTTTTAAAGTGTTGTTTTCTTCTGTTACCTTTTTAAGTTCCTTTTGTAACTGGCCAATTTGTTCACTGCACTCTTTTTCCATTTCACTAATTTTATTTTTTAATAAATTGGTGTCTTTTTCATATCTCTTTTGCAGGGCATCATATCCTTCTTGCAAGATACTGTATCCTTCTTGCACTGATTTCAGTTTATTTTCCCATTTATCCTCCAGCTCTCTTTTGAGGTTCTTTATGCAGTCTTCCAGAAAGGCCTTTTGAAACAGGGAACATTGACGGTCCTTGCTGTTTTTTTCTGGATTTTTGTCTAAAGAAGCCTCTGTATCTGAGGTCATTTCTTTGCCTTGATAAAAGCTGTCTATGATGAGAGCTCTCTTTTGCTTCTTCATCATTTTTTTTTAGACAGCGTGGATATCTCTTTAAGGTAGGGGAAAAAAAAATCTCGGCTGAAGACGCTTTGCCCTGGGGCACTTCGGCGAGTTGACTTAAGGTGCTGGGCTGGTGGGGGCTAGGACTAAGTCCGAATTACTCCTTAAACAAGGCAAGTCTGCCAGAACACCTGCCCCCAATCAGGGCAGAGTGCCCCGAGTGCCTCAGATAAACTCCAGGTGTTTGGAATTTGGAGTTTGGAGTTTGGAATTTCTTCCACAATGAGCTGAGCTGAGTCCCACCCTCACTTCTGGCCTGCACAGGGGTCGTCTATTTATCTCTCTGTCTGAGTCCAAATAACCTGATATGAAGTTCTCCAGAGAGCCGTGCCCAAATATTTCTGAGTTCGTTGACTTGAAGATCAGTTCACAGGCTTATTTTATTGTTGATTTGAGAGAAGATCGGAGGAGAGGCAGAAACTCACCTTTTCACTCCGCCATCTTGGCTCCGCCCCGGAGTTTCCAAAAACACAAATTCAAAAGGATTCGGTCCCTGTCCTCAACAGAGTTTACATTCTATTGGGGGGAAACAATATGTATACAGGTAAGAAAATATAAAATATATAAAAATAAATACACAGGGGCAGGGTTTTTGAGGAAAGAAGTGGAGGACTGCTAACAGCTGGGTGAATCTGGAAAGGATTCTTATAGGAAGGAGACCTTGCCTGTCCCTGAATGGAATTAAGCAATTCTAGGAAGCAGAAAGGAAGAGGGATAATAAGTTGTCATGGGAAATAGTTTGTACAAAATCATAGTGATGATATATGAGGCATCATGAAATGGGGGGGGGAAGTAGATGAGGTAGACAGCAATATAAAATTTTCAAAGGAGAGAAATAGGAAAATAATATGGAAAGAACAATTGGAACCAAATGATGAATTTTAAGCCCCAAAGAAATACAATTATATTTTATCCTGGAAGCATTAGAAAGCCAATGAAAAAGTTGCTGTAGCAGAGAATGACATGGTAAGACTTGTACTTAAGGAAAATTCAATTTGGCAGCAGTGTGGAACACAAACTGAAGAAAGGAGAACTTAAAGGCAGGGAGGACAATTAAAAGATAAGAGCAATGGTTTCAACAAGAGGTGAGGGCCTGAAATAAGGTGAAGACCATGTGAAAAGAAAGAAAAGGATGAGTTTAAGAAATGCTGAGGAATCCTTACTAAGACAACTTTGACAGGTAGTGATTCAGCCTTGGCTTGGACTTTCTCACTTTGTAAGGCAGAGTATCCTATTGTTAGACATCCCCCATATCTTAATTTGTCTTTCCGCTTGATTGCAGAAGCACTTTTGATATCAAGGGAATCTGTCACATTGGTGAGACAGGGGCAAGGGCTCTATTTCGTGCAGGATTGTAAAATCTGCAGTAGGAATATGAATGCTATTTAAATATTGTTGGCAGGTAAGGGTATAAACTACCAAAGGTTGGCCATGGCTTCGGATTATAGACTATATGGTATACTCAATTTTGCAAAAGATTATATTTATATTTCATTATGACATCTATGTGCAAATTGTTGTGTTTTTGGTAAATAGACATTTTTATTTCCTTGGTTTCTTGTTATGCAGGGACAAGTGTCACATTTGCAGAGGAATAAGTCACATTTCTCTTTCCAGCTGGAATATAGTGTATATCCAACTTGACAGCTTTAAAGACACAATACACCAAGAAGTGCCATATTTGAAAGGCTGGGCTGGGACATGAAAAATGATATTTCAAGACTGAAAATTGGCATGAAAGGATTTCTATGGGATGCGATTTTTAGTCTAATCTATTTTCATGAGATTTCTGCTTTCTCAAAAGAAAAAAGCACACAAAGTATAACTATTATTAAATTTAAGGCTCAAATCTAAATCTAATTCATAAATTTAGAATAGCATCAATACCTTCACTCTATTATTTATTATTTATTAATAGATAAAGTTTCAATACATAGTCTCAAAACCTTTGACCTGATCATGGTGAATTTGGACATTATATACATTTTTATTTTCTCATTCCCTTAATCTTTCTCCTTTGATTTTTACTGGAATAGTTTATGTAGATATTTCTTTGGCTGTCATAATTACATACTTTGCACAATTACTATTTGTGTACATATATGTTGTTTGGCCATCTTCCTTCCCAATAGAATGTAAACTCTTTAAAAGTAAGGATAAGATGATGATATGAATTGGGAAAATGTGTATTAAGTGCTATGTAGTAGGAACTATGCCAAATATTTGCAATACAAATGAAAAGGGACAGATAATCTATGCCCTCAAGGCCCTGACATTTTATTTAAGAAAAAAAATATTTTTCACAATTACATGTAAAAAGACCATTTAACCTTCATTTAAAATTTTTTTGAGTTGGAATTTTCTGCCTTCCTTTTCCCCTCCTTCCCTCATTGAGAAGGCAAATAATTTCATAAAAGTTATACGTGTACAGGTATGAGACACATACTTCGATATTAGTCATGTTAAAAACAAAACAAAACAAAACAAAATAACCCAACACCCTCCCTAAAAAAAGCAATGAAAAAGTTTTTTTAAAACTATGATTAAATTTTTCATTCAGACTCCTTTAGTTCTTTCTCTGGAGATAGATAATAGCATTTTTTTACCAGAAGTTCTTTGAAAATGTCTTTGATCATTATATTGATGAGAAAAGTTATCACAGAATTGTTGTTTACTGTGTACAATGTTCTCCTGCTTCTGCTTATTTCACTTTGCATCAGTTCATATGAGTCTTTCCAGGTTTTTTGAAAGCAAACTGTTTGTGATTTCTTATAGTGCAATAGTGTTCCATAACAATCACATAGCACAATATGCTTGGCCACTCCCCAACTGATGGACATTCTATCCATTCCAACACTTCTGCCCATATAAATATTTTTACCTATATAGGTCCTTTTTCTTTTTCTTTTTTTTTTTTTTGTATCTTTGTAATATAGCCCCATTGGTGGTATTTCTGGGTTAAAGGGTCTTTTGCACCTCTTTTATGTCAGTAAGTTATCCCATTCTACATGAGAACATGAAAATGCAATGTTGTGGTCCAGGCTCAGCTCCCACAGGCCTCTCCCTAGGTGTATAGGGCTTTCTTCATTACTGAACAACTGGAACTGGTTCAAAACATTTCATTGTTGAAGAGAGCCATGCCCATTAGAATTGATCATCATATAGTCTTGTGGTTGCCGTGAATAATGATCTCCTGGTTCTGCTCACTTCACTGAGCATCAGTTCATGCAAGTCTCTCCAGGCCTCTCTGAAATCGTCCTGCTGGTCATTTCTTACAGAAGAATAATATTCCATAACATTCATATACCATAATTTATTCAGCCACTCTCCAATTGATGGGCATCCATTCAGTTTCCAGTTTTTAGCCACTACAAAAAGAGCTGCCACAAACATTTTTGCACATGTGGGCCCCTTTCCATCCTTTAAGATCTCTTTGGGATATAAGCCCAATAGAAACATTGCTGGGTCAAAGGGTATGCACAGCTTGATAACTTTTTGAGCATAGTGTTTGGAGGGTAATTTGAAGGAGCTTGCATTGAATGAAGGAAAATCAAATATACAAGGGAATATTAACCAGAAAAGGATATTTTAGACATAATTAAAAGAAATGGTGAAAAGGTACTGGCAGTGCTGGTGATGGAGTATATAAAGGGGAATAAAACATATTAAGATTGAGAAGGAATGAAGAGGCTAGTATGTGAATGGATTTAAAAGCCAGAAAAAGCATGCATATATAAAAATATATGTTGTAAAAATAGAAATGACAAGATTTGAAATGTCTTGAATGCATGGGGTGAATACTAGTGAAGAGTCACACTGTTGGAAGCCTTGATTACTAGGAGGATAACCATTCCCCTAATAGTAGTAAAGAAGTTTTAAAGAAGAAAGAATTTGGGGAGAAAGCTTATATGGTCCATTTTGAGCATATCAAGATCAATATGTGTAAAGGAAATCCAGTTTGAGACATTTGAAAGTTGGTGCAAACCTAGAGCTTAAGAGAATAAACATGAATATGTATAGATCCAAGGATCATCTGAATATAACTATGATTGAACCTATGGGAGTAGATAAAAACATCAAATAAAGTAGTACAAAGGAAGAAGAGGTGAGAGTCTAAGACAGAGCCATGGTTACCTATATAAAGATCCACAAAAGGAGACTGAGAAGGAACAATTATCTGAGTACAAGAAGAATCAGAATAAAGTAATGTCTCAGAAATTATACAGAAGACAGTATGCAGAAGAGAAGGATCAACAAGATCAGACACTGTATACTTGTCAAGAAGGATAATGATTTAATAAAAAAAAAGATTAGATTTAGGAAATGAGTTTATTATGAACTTTGGAGAGAAGTTTATGTTGAATGATGAAGTCAGAAGCAAAACTGTACAGTATTTAGAAGACAGAGAGGGAAGAGGAAGTAGAAGAAACTAGTGTAGAAACTTTCTTAAAGAGCTTAACTGAGACAAGTTTGAAAGTTTTAATAGCTAATGGAGTACTGGATAGACCACCAGACCTGGAGTCAGGTAGATCTGAGTTCAAATCCAGCCTTACATACTTGTTCATTGTATAACCCTGGGAGAGTCATTTACCTGTTTGCCCAATTTCCTCATCTGTAAAATTAGCTGAAGAAGGAAATAGCAAAATACTCCAATATCATTGCCAAGAAAAGCTCAAAAGAGGTCTTGAAGAGTCAAACAAAATTGAAAATAACAAAAACAACAAACTGGTAAAATCAAAATTCGATTTGTCTGGATTTTTTGCTTATTTGTTTTGTTTTCGTTTTCTTTTTTTTTCAAAAAAGGGAAACATGAATATGATTGTGGGAATTAAGGAAACCAGTAGATGGTGAGACACAGTGGGAATAATGAAGAAGGAACTATATCAGAGAAGTGGATTGTGATCACGTGAAAATATAGAAAGGTTTGTCTTGGGAAAAAGGATCACCTCTTCATGTGAGAATGTAATGAAAAAAGAGATACTAGGGGAAGATATTTCAATTATGTGGGATGAGGAGAAGAAGAGAATAGGGAGCTTTTGGTGAATAGCCTAAATATTTTTGTTAAAGTGTGAGGTGAGAGGCGCAGTCTTTCTTTACCTTCTTAAGTGAGACAGTGTGCCATGGAAAATTTGAGGATGGATGAAAAGGTTTGCAATGGCCTTTGAGGTAAATAAGATAATAAATCAATTAGGGAGGCTTAAAATCATTGCTTTGCTTCAATGAGGACCTAGTTGAGATTGTGTGCAATAAATTTCTAGTAGACCCATTTGTCATGGATTTATGATTTCTCCAACTTCATTTAGTAAGTAGTATATTAATGAGAGAAGACGGCAGATTGTGTGAGTAATCCAAGTTTGGGGCTTAGCAAAGAAAGATTTGCAGTAAGGCCAAAGGACAAGTGATTTGATATAGAGGATAGAGTTGAATTGATTCTTCTAAAAGAGGATGTCAGTGCAGGGAAAATGGTCTGGGAAAAAGGTGAGGAGATATTATGAAAGCTTCAGGACAGCTTTAAGACAGGACAGAGTTCTCTGTGGTATCACAGCATGAAAATGCCCCTAGAGCAGCAGTGGCCAGCAGGTACAGCTGACTATGGAGAATTCTTACCTGAGCCCTATGTATTAGCAATGAAACTGGATAGATGGATGAAAACTAGAAGCAGGTTCTGTATTCCTAATATTCATCCCAGTGCCCTGCACATATCTACTATTTAATAATCATTTTTTAAATGAATGAATTCTATTTTGGAAAATTCATTTTCCTCATAAATAAAATATATGTTACTTTATCAATATTTTAGTAATTTACTAGTAGTCTGAATTTCTTTCCACTATGTGCTGACAACTTAAAAAAATTTAGGCTGTTTAGAACTTAAATCATCTCCTCTGCTCCTCTTTAGTATTCACAAACTAATTTGTTGCTTTAGAAAACACTCAGGAAAATTTTAACTTTCTTTGTCTTTTTTGTTCTTTTCCTAGAACTCATCTACTTTCAAAAGTGAATTTCATTGACTGCTACATTTTTGTGCTTAGAAAACATTAGACAAATATAGGAATTAACAGGTAATTTGGAGATATCTAGATTTTTGTCTACACGAGGAAAATAAAGGAATTTAGTAAGGAGAAGCAGTGCCTGTGATACATAGAGGGTAAATGACTGCAAGAGACATCAGAAGAAAATCAAATCTAGTACTTGATTACAAACTTATATGCTGTGGTGGACAAACTGTTTTTTTTTTTCCAATATCTCATCACAGATAGAATTGTGCCAATCCACAAAAAGTTGCATTTGAAAATGCTTTTCAAATTGTAAAGCCCATCAGGAAATTGGTAAAGTGAAGCAAAAAATATATTTTAATAATATTACAGATTATCTGCAACCTCACCATTGTGTTTCCTCTGTTATACAGATCATAACTCATTCATCTCTTCCTATCCGGCAACGTTCTGTCTGTATTCCCCTTGGATGTTACCATAAGTAGCCCATTCAATATAATGGTAGCTTTCTTTATGTTTTCTTGATATTACTGGGTTATCTAAAAAGTACAACTTTCCTTTAGAAGGAAATATTTGTATTTTTTTCATTTCTCTTCATTCTTTCTACCTGAATTATTCAAATGTTTTCCCACATTTCCTCCAACATTCGTCACTACCTTTTCCTGTCATCTTAGCCAATCTGACAGGTGTGTAGTGGTATCTCAAAGTTGTCTTAATTTGCATTTCTCTGGTCAATAGTGATTTGAAGCACCTTTTCATATGACTAGAAATAGTTTTAATTTCATCATCTGAAAATTGTTCATATCCTTTGATCATTTATTGATTGGAGAGTGGTTTGAATTCTTGAAAATATGAGTCAATTCTCTATATATTTTAGAAATTCATCAGAACCTTTAAATGTAAAGATGATTTCCCAATTTCATGTTAATCCATTTATTTCAATAATTATCCAACTTTGCCAGCATAGACACATGAGAAAGAAAGATAGTGTGGTGCAGTAGATTTGAAACCATAGAACTTGACTTTGCAACATAGCTCTCCCAGCATTTAACTTTAAGTTCCCTTAGCTGTAAAATGAAAGTGTTGGGACGAATCTGAAAAATTTCCCTTCTGGTTCTAAATCTATGAACTTATATATTACAATGTGAACATTATTAGCACCAATTAAACTTAAGGCCTTATTTCATAATTTTTTTTCACTCAGCTTCTTAATCTGACCAGCTTCTGAGGGTGGAAGTTGCTTATTATCCCACAATCACCTTCTTATCTCCAGTAGGAATACAAACCTCTAAAGGCCTTAGTCACATTCAATACCCTTGCTATTTATTGTGCTTAACTTCTGTTGCTTATATTCTATCCCCCAAGATGAGGCAGTTACAGATTCTACTACAGTTGTTAAGGCAAAACTTCATCTGCCCCGCATTTAGAAAGAAAACTCATTCAAAACGGATAGCAAGTAATTCAGCCAAGACCTATTTACCCTAGTCATTTATTTTAAAACTGTAACACTAAAACCAGTCCATTTTAAATGGTAGATAAAAGGCAGTGAAATTGATGAATGCCTTTTGGCAAGTACAGTTGAGTTTTCATGGGGTTTTATACATTATTGACACTGTCAGTGATTTCCATGATTGGGGCTACAGCTGGGATATTATTATTACCATGTTGCAGTACTTCTGTTGGGAGGCTATTCCATAGTCGCAGCTGGAAGTGTTAGTGGCATTTGATGTTCATGACCTGTGGTGATTGTACCATTTTATAATAGGAGTTCAGAAAATTCATGGTCAAGAATTAAACCATACTGGACCAAGTGACTTAAGCGAGTAAGAGAAAGAATAAACAGGAGTGGCCCCAGTCAGAATTCAATTGTTGCCACCAGAGATTGAACAGGATGGTGTGAGGGTAATGTCAAGTCACAGTTACACTCATCAACACAAAAAGCTGGGGAGGATGTGTTAGCATTGGTGCACATATTTCAGAGTGGGAACATTGTATGTCTTCAGTGCCATGTACAATTTGTTGCATAAACTTGTGTGATAGAGAGGTTGTGGCAAATAATGAGTAATACTCTGGATTCTGATTAGATGCCAGCAGGCATAAAATCAAGAAATGGTATTTAATTTCAAAAAGGAAGATGAAACTTTTCCCTAAAATAAAATTTTCAGATTGTTGCATCTCTTACAACCCTGAGCAAGTGACTTTGCATGTTTTTGTCTATAAAATAGAGGGAAATAATACTTGTCCTTCCCACCTCACAGAGATTGGAACACAAAGCTCAATGTGCCTGTGGGCTAAGGAAGCTCTTTCTTTGTTGTTACACATGCTAGTTTTAAACATGACTGGAGCACACAGCTGCCCACATACTATTATTGGAGAGGAAGGGAAAGATACTCTTGCTTTTTGCCCCTCAGTCCCATACTATCTCTTCAACTATCCTAGCAAAGTACCTGAAATCCCAACATTATTAACATATTCTTTGATGTGAAGGCATTATACATAGAGGATTTTCCTGGTAGAGCTATTATTAGCCTCCACTTCTTTATCATTGATTGGAAAGAAAAACTGAGAAAATAGAATACAAGACAAATATGTAGGGACATAAATAGTGTTTATTTTGGGGAATTGGTACCATGTGAGAGTAGATAGAGAGCTAGACCTTAAGTCAGGAATAGCTGGCTTCATACACTTAAGAGCTCTGTAAGTTTGGTATGATCATTTAAGTTCTCTCATTTTCCATTTCCTCAGTTATCAATTAGGAATATTGGTATCTTTAGTAACTATTTTCCAAGTTTCTTTTGAGGTTCTAATGAGATAAAGCACATACAAACTTTTGCAAAACTCCAAGCACTAAATCAATGAGTTATTATTAATATTTGCCTAAGAAGGTAAAGTATATTGAGGCACAGAAATCAGAAAAGAAATATAATCACTACTCCATAGGAATAGATATTTCTAAGCAGGTAAAAGGTTGTTCAAGGTAAATTTTTCTAGTTTCACAACTTTGCTTAGCAATGACTATCTTCATATGACAAAGAAGAGAAATTATACCATTCTAGATGCAACATTTTTCTCTCTGGCCTTTTCTCTCAGAGCCAGGGCCGCTCGATATCTCCCTCAGAGTTCTAAGGTATCCTAAGATGTCTGCAGGTATCACTCCTCTATCATCATCAATTCAAGCCCCCCTCGCTGCTATTTCATTCCCATTAGTAGAGGCTTATGATGAGCACTTCAGTTTCCCTTAACCACTTGCCTTCAATTTGTTTTTATAGAAGAGCATTAACTCTTAGACTTAGCCAGAAATATTATGCATACATTCCTTCTGCCCCTTCAAAGCACACAGCACACAGGTGATGTTCTCTCCCTGACACAATTGGTCTCTGGAATACTATTCTCACCACTTAGCTCTCTATTTTTACATAGTTTAGTCTCACCAAGTTTATGTCCAGATGAGACAGGATTGCTAAATCTTGGTTACTATTGGGCATTATTGATTGATGCCCTGATTGCAAAACCCACAATAGAACTTGGCCTGCTAGATATTCCTTTGACTTTGTTCTCCCAAACTTTCAAAACTCCCATAGTCAGTATAGTCTTTCACCAGCTACTGTGAGCTGAGTCACAAATGAAGGATAAAGACAATAAGGTAAAAGAGGAAGTAGCTAGAATTGACATTTTGAACACCTCCACAGTCAGTCAAAAAACCTCCTCTTTAAGCTGCAGTTAGCTTAATGAAACCATTAAAGCATTATATATACAGGGATTTTCTGACAGAATTATTATTATTAGCTGTATTTCAAATACTTGATTTGAAAGGAAAACTGAGCAAATAGAATACAAAACTAAAATATAGAGAAATGAAGAGTGAGTCGGTCTGGGGCATTGGATACCAGTAGAAAAGAGTGCTAGATCTTAAGTCAGTAATAGCTAGCTTCTTACACTTAAGAGCCGCTCCACAGCCTTTCCAAGGATTTCACTTTAGCACATGTCAGCACTATTTTTCCAGAAGCAGGTTTCCCAGATTCTCAACATAGAGGAGTTTCATCTTAAGTACTCTGTGGATTCATCAGACCCCGATTACATATGGGTCATAGATTATAGGGATGGAAAACCTCTTAGAAATATTCTAGGACAAGGTTTCATTTTAGTAGGAGACAAATGAGGTCTGGTATAATTATAGGATGATAGGTGTAAAGCTATCTAGTCCAATTCTCTTTTTTGACAGATGGGGAAATTGAGGCCCAAGGAAGGTTGATTATCTTACCCCAAGGTCTTGACAATAGTGAATTTCAGAAGGGAAAGAATTTTCTTAAAGTTATATATCTAACAAAAGGTATAAGGACAACCAGAATCCATATCCCCTTAAGCTCTAGTCCTTTCCATTATTCTATTTAAGATATTCCTGTGTTTTTTTTTTCCCTTTAAGTATTAGGAAGGTTGTTTTTTCCCTTTAAGTATTAGGATATTTCTTCATAGACAAATAGAGAATTAAAGACTCTGGCATTGCATCTCTTAAATCTACACTTAGCTTCTGATTTTTATTTATTTTTTTTTTACTTTTTTGGTCACTTGCTGAGCAACATTTGAAAGAATGATGTTTTGACAACAATCATGTTTAACAAAACATGTTCTTAGTCCCCTAGGATTTAGATTCAGAGAATTTTGTAGCAGTTTTTTTCTTTTTTTTTTTAACAGACTTCATTTTTTAAAATTATTTATTTATTTATTTATTTTTTGATATAAAGCTTTTTATTTACAAAACATATGAGTGACCTTTCAACATTGACCTTTGCAAAAACTTTTTTTTTTCTCCCAAGCTTTTCCCCTCCTGCCCCCCACCCCCCACCCCTAGATCACAGGTAATCTAATACATGCTAAATAGGATAAATTATATGACAAATAAAATACATGCATACATATCTATACAGTTATGTTACTGCACAAGAAACATCAGATCTAGAAAGAGAAGAAGAAAAAAACAACCTAAGAAGGAAAAAAAATGCATGGAAATATTCACAGAAAGCGTTAAAATGCTGTGTTGTGGTTCACTCTCAGTTCCCACAGGCCTCTCTCTGGATGTATATGACTATCTTCATCACAGAACAACTGGTTTAAATCACATCATTGTTGAAGAGAACCATGTCTATCAAAATTGATCATCGTATAGTCTTGTTGCTGTGTATAATGTTCTCCTGGTTCTGCTGATTTCACTCAGCATCAGTTCATGCAAGTCTCTCCAATCCTCTCTGAAATCCTCCTGTTGGTCATTTCTTACAGAACAATAATATGCCATAACATTCATATACCATAATTTATTCAGCCATTCTCCAATTGATGGGCATCTTTTCAATTTCCAGTTTCTTGCCACTACAAAAAGGGCTGCCACAAACATTTTTGCACATGTGGGTCCCTTTCCCTCCTTTAAAATCTCTTTGGGATATAGGCCCAGTAGAAACACTGCTGGGTCAAAGGGTATGCACAGTTTGATAACTTTTTAAGCATAGCTCCAAATTGCTCTCCAGAATGGCTGGA